>JNBS01002540.1:194-11186 GCA_002081575.1 Thraustotheca clavata
AACCACGTACTGGTGCCATTTCAAGTCAATTGCACTTAACAATAAACCTCAATCGTCCTCAAATTCATATTGCTCAAGTAGATGACATTGCTATTACAGGGAGCATTGGATATGGTGTTTATGGTCATGTTCAGAAAGGTTTGTATGAAGGGCAGCCAGTAGCAGTGAAAACACTACGTGTTGTTGACACCAAACTCTTTGCTACTGAAATTCAAGAATTATATGCGTAATTCTTAATATTCTCCTGTAGAAATAATGATAATGTTTTTAGATTAAATGCACCATGTCTTGTTCGTTTACGTGCTGTAGCTGATGTATCAAGTCAACATCCAAAAGTTTTGTATGATATGATTGACCATGGCGCCTTAAGCAATTACATTCATAAACCAGATTTTTCCAGCTTAGAAGAAGACAAGAAACTTCAAATTGCACTTGATATTGCTCGGGGTTTAGAGCATTTGCACCAGCGCGGACGTATTCATGGCGATTTACGGCCCCAAAATGTTATGGTTATTTCAAAATGGAATATAAAGTTAGCTGACATAGCGATCACAAGTGCCAAACTTGTACATTTTGACACTGCTCAAAGTTTCCCTTGGATGTATGCAGCACCTGAAGTATTAAATGGTGAAAAAGCAAATCCTCCTGCTGATATTTACTCGTTTGGTGTACTTCTTACTGCAATAGAAACAAATTCTAATCCTTTGGCAAATCATCGCACCAACTTTTATGCTGCTATTAAACAAGTCATTGAGGGGAAATTACGTCCTAAATGCACTAGTGCTTGTGCCTCATGGTTGGCAACTTTAACCGAAGAATGCCTTTCATTAGACCCAAACAAAAGACCTTCAGCAAATTCAGTAGTAGCTACAATTGTAGCAAAAATGCCAAAGAAACCTCAAGTTATTCCTGTGTACGATAATCAATGGTACAACCCACAAGAAGGTAAAGATTTAATGATTATATGCATGCTCATATTTCTTTAGGTGTTAAAGTACAAATATTTAAAAACAACGACTATACCTTGGTGAACACAATTGGTTCTGGTCGAGCTGGAAATACTAGACTTTGTGTGCTTCGTGGAAAGACTGTAGTGCTTCGTTTTGTAGATGATGCAAGTGATTTTGAACAAACTGTAAAAATCATGTCAATGTAAGTAGTATTAGTCTATTCTACCTTGCTAATATAGTTTAGGCTGGATAATATACCAACTCTGGTCAAACTTCTTGGTGTGTCTGATGTTGATGCGAAATATCCTAATCTCTTGGTTGAATATGTTGATGGTTCAGATCTACGTAATTACTTATACCAAAAGCTTCGAAGCCAAATTGAAATTTCTTTTGATCCTCTTGACATAGCTTTGACAATTATTACTACTTTGCAAACAATTCATTCTGCTGGTATCATTTACCGCAATTTGAATTCAATGAATGTTTTATTGGATCATACTACAATGCAAACCAAATTGAATATAGTCATTGAGCCATCAGGTTCATTTATCTTTGGAGGAATAAATGCTCAATATTGGGCTGCCCCTGAAGTCATCACTGACTCAAAATATTCAATTAAATCAGATATTTACTCATTTGGTGTCATTCTCACAGAACTCGACACTTATCAACCACCATTTGGCTCGTCAACTTTGAGTAATTTTCAAAAAGTATATGCTATTATCGAAGACAATTTACGCCCAGAATTGAATCTAAATTGTGAAGAATGGTATCGAAATTTGGCTAATGCTTGTATGCATCAAGACCCAGATTTACGTCCAACTACAGAAGATATTATACAAATATTAAAAACACAGCAACAAGCAAAAGCAAGAAAGCGATTCAGCAAACAAAAAAGCAGATTCCGATGGTCGGCATCTAGTGATGCTGAAGATAGTTCATAATAATGCTAAAGCTTTATTTTCTTTAATGTTATTTTCATTGATGAAGACATGTAACATGGTCTACTGAACTACGACAGATAGGACAGATTAAACTTTTGGCAAACCAATCTTGAAGACAGCCTCGATGGAATAGATGGCCACAAGACAATTCAACCACATTCCCAACGACATTGTCAGCGTTTAATTCATCCAAACACACAACACAAATATCTTCAGGAAGCTGGGAAACATTTTTGAATGTGACGTCCAAAACGTTAGGCGGTACTTGTAGAAATTCTCCAATTAGTTGCATGAGACTTGGTCCACAAGAAGCTGTACAAGTTAAAATTGTTGCAATGTACATGCTCCAAAGGTGGTTAGCAAAGCTTTGGAACCAGTGCATACGATCAGCAATTACTTGGGGCTTTTCAGCATCAAGGACTTTTTTTGGAAAAGGAAGATGCAAAATGTATTCGACTGCTGAGTTTGCAGTAAAGTGCTTGAGTTGACGTCGAAAGGCATCAAACTCTGAATACCGTTTGTAAATTGTCCAAGCGGTGGATTTAAATGGGCATTTTAATGTGATTTCATATTGTACAAAATAGCCAAAATGGTGATCATTTGACCCAATGGATACATCAATGAGAGGTAAAGATGGTAATGATAAACTTGACAGCGAAATGGGATCTTTGTCTGTGGGAACATTGACTGCATTCCATGGAGCTAGAGTTGGTGAAGTTGGAGCTGGAAAACGAGCAAGTAATGGTCGAGCAGCTGCAAGAAAGTAGATTTCATCTTTAGGTTGAGTCATTTTGGTTGAGTAAGTTTAATTATGGCACCTCTATCATAGATACCACAGGAGCTGTGTGTTTGTACACACGTGGGTAGTTCAAGATCATGGACTAACATTTTTCAAGATGTTGAAAAGCTTTGGTCACCACGTGTCTTGATTTTCATGGGTTTAAAAAACTTTGGTGGACATGGTACATTTCCATGTAATCGTTGTACTCAAAGGTATCACACTGTCTACGTTTTTACTTCAACCACCACTACAGCCAAAGTTCAAAATACAGTATTGCAATAGGCATCATGCAAGTGGAAACGAGCCATTGCTCAATGTAACTTGCTTCTAACATTTTGCATGGAATATCATACAAATTCCATGATACCAAGTTGTCAATGATCAAGTGGAATATCAACCTTCATTCACTCTATGTTTGATCAAGGGCACATCAATAGGAACAAACCTGAAGACTTAAAGCTCAAGATGCTTTTCCATAGAAATAATATGAAGACCTATGGTACAGGCAAAATAGTTTAGTAATAGTTTTCTTTGTCTCATTTTTTAGTGATAAAGTGAATGAAGGTCGAATTGTTTGCATTTTTCCCTATAGAGATTCAAGTGATTGTTCATAATGATTTTTGCTTACTTTCAATCGATTGATTTGATAGAATCAATACTGAGGCATTTGGAGATGTAATCGTGTAATGTGTTTGCAATAAATTCTAAGAAACAAAACTTATGTACACCGCACGAATTACTTTAAGTATTAGTCATATTGCTCGACTCTCTTTAATATATCCTACAAAATACTAGCATCAAGTTAGCAGTTCTGTTTGCTTACATTTGCAAGTTGAGTGCGATCGTATGATTGCATGTGGGGCTGGCTTAGGACATGCAGTGTGTGAACTTCGGATTGAATCATATCGACTGACCAATTTTTACTTTTTTTCACGATAGTTTGAAGCAAATCGAACATCGCATCCTATTTCAATCATCGGTTCACGCAATAAATAAATTATACCTCGTCGTAAATGAATTCAGGAATTTCTTCAATTGGTGGTGATGTGGGTGAATTAACAACGATGAGATGTTGATTAATGTCTTCCTTGGTCATATTAAATCGTTCCAGGGCTTCTTTGTGTTCTTCTTCCAATTTAAGCTTTAGAGCGATGCGAGGACTTGGTGGAATGGCTGCTCCATTGTCATCGAAATAGCGTTTTCCATAGCACTTGAACGATAATTCCGGGTCATTCTTCACATATTGCAATAGTTCATTTCGGTTGGAAAACCATACAATATCATCATTTTCCTCAAGAAATTCCTCAGTCCAAATGTTTGGTGCATGACGAGGAACTTTTGACACCCAAATAAATTTTTTCCTCGTCTCTATAGTAGCTAATGGTACGCGTTCCCATCCCTCTTGATATAAAGTTGGCCACAAAACCAGATCGAAATATTCATCCTTCAGTTTGGATGGTTTTGATTGCTCTTCGTCAGATTCGTCTTCTGAGTCTGCAGGGGCTTTTTGTCTTGTCATTTTGATTGATTCTTTCACAACATCGTCAGTGAGATGGCTCATATACTTGGTTTCAATCTAATACATTATAAATCATTTCACTTTAGAACAGTAAACATACTCGTTTCTCCAAACCACCAAGAACATATTTGACCGAGTATGATTCAACGCCATCATTGTCATCAGTGTGAATTTGGCTAACAATTCCAGCACCACCAAGTTTGTTCATGCCAGGCATAGTACGCTTTTGCACAAATACTTTATCACCAACGGCAAAGACAACAGACGTGGCAGAAGCTTCCTCTTTGTCCTCCTCTGGTTTTTCATTGGCAGCACCACTTTCTTCATTTTCTTCATCATCGTCTTCAATTATGACACGAGATTTACGAGCTGGGGCAAATCGTCTGGGTTTTTTTTCTCCATTACGTTGGGCACTAATTTCACGGCACTTTGCAAACAAATCATAACCTTGTTGTTGACGAAAACGATGGCCAAAGCTTAATACGTTATCTTGCATGGCTGCTGCTGCATGCGCAACATATCTATCATTAAATTAGCAGTGGAAAAGAAATTTTATCACCTTGTTGGGCAACCTCGAGGATTAAATTCATTTGCATTGCGAACAATCAATTGAATATCTTTGAGAAAAGCTTCGTACGTATCGTATTCTCCATCGTTGATCTTTTCACGCATAAAACTTAAATCCATCGGCCTCTTAATCACAGTGTAGTAAGTGGGAACTTCATCAGGGTCCACTGGATAAAGAAATGGGGCATTCTTTTTTTGAGTCATGCAATAATCGATTACCATACTCAGGAAGATGCGTAGTTCACGCAAATGATGAGCATCTTGTTCATGACGTAAAGTAAGAGCTTCATCGACAACAAGTAATTCGTCTTTAATAGGTTTAGCCGCAGGTGGGAGATCGGGAATGGGAGGGGCACGTTTAGCAACCACTGGTGGCTGTGCAAATGAGGCAAATAGTGCTTGAAATACTTGCCGACGGGCATCGTCTGAAGGAGGTACACAGTTAAATTTCTTTGATAATGCAACATTTGGTCCGAAGAGAGCTTGCAAACCCTTTGGAAGCTCTTGATACGATGTTGAAGATGTTGCAATTAAAAGTAATGGTAAATGTTGGCAATCTTGTAAAAACATTTCGAGCAGTGAATGAACCATTACAGCGGTGTGTTGCCACCACACGTCAACATGAGGCAATACTACAATACTCGGAGTACTCTTTTTTGCCTCTTTCAGCTGTGATAGCATAGCTTCCTCAATAGTGTGGAAGTTTACATCACTCAATAAAGATGGCAAATCGAGTGAAAAGGTCATTAAATGCTCAAAGCGATACAATAGTGCACCGAGTAAAGTATTTTGCCCCATCCCAACAGCACCATGTAATAATATACGAGTAGATTGTGCACAAGGAAATGTTGTCATTGGTATTGCTAATGTGCTTGTGGTGCACGTAGGACATGAAAATGTTTCATTTTCGGGAAGAGATGGTAAACAACCCGAGTGAAAGACTTTGGAGCATGTATTGCATCGAATCAATTCATCACCACCATGTTTACATTCATGACACGCTTTTTCGTGTGTTTCAATCATGTATATTGATGGACCTGGTGGGTCAAGGGGAAGTGCTGTTGATGATCGATCAAAACTGCGTACCCGGGCAACAGGAAACATCTTTACGATATCATCAACTATAGAAAAGAGCACATTCTACAGATACATTTTTAGAACACAAAGCATTGATACATCGAGAACCTCAAGAAGTGGAATCAATAGCGATGGAAGTGGTTGAGCTAGTGTTTGATGGCTACGATGCGAAGCTGGTTTGACCTTAAGGAATGCCAGTTTAAAATCCTGTCGAGTGACTTCGATCGAATCAACATTTATCGCCAGTTTATTGTTGCTTTTGTAAACTTGTGGGTAAGTCCTGTGTAAAGCAACCAGTGCAGCCTCTGCACAAAGAGCTTTAATATCTGCTCCACAATATCCATGAAGCTGCTGTGAAAGTTCTTTCCTAAATGCAGGAGCTAGAGCTGGTTTCCAACACTTTGTGTGAATCTGAAGCATCGACGCTCGATCTTCGACATTCGGTAATGTAAAGCCCAGTTCTCGATCAAAGCGACCTGCCATTGATAAGCAAATTAGAAATTAATGCATAGTACCTGGTCTTCGTAATGCGGGGTCAATTGCATCAAGTCTATTTGTGGCCCCAATAACAATAACACGACCGCGTCCATCCAAACCTAAAATCATTAGAACCTAAGTTGCATTAGCATAAACTTTACCATCCATGAGTGCAAGCAAAGTCGAAACAATCGATGCATGAATTTGGTCTTGTTTTGCACTTCGAACAGGGGCCAATCCATCAATTTCATCAAAAAAGATAATCGATGGCTGAGTTCGTTTGGCTTGTTCAAACAACAATCGCAGTTGTCTTTCAGCTTCACCGACCCATTTACTTAAACAATCAGCCCCTTTACGCATATAGAATGTAATCTGTTGATCCGAACAACTATTTGCCAAGGCTCTTGCCATTAATGTTTTCCCAGTACCAGGAGGTCCATAAAATAGCACTCCTGATGGTGGAGTCACGCCATACTTGGAGTAAAATTCAGGGTACAGCATCGGCAGCATGACCATTTCTTTCAAAGCATCAATATGTGATTTCAGCCCACCAACTGAATCCCACGTAACACTTTTATCAAGCTGCACTGGAGCCACATCAGCACGTAGTTGAGCAATGTTTCCAGAGTCATTCACAGGTAAAATAGCATTAAGTTCTCGTTTGTGGCGTTTGACAATTCGATCTTCATCGTCATCCGAAGAAGATGCCGAGTGTTTTCGCCGTCGGAGGTGGCTATGGTGGTGATGCTGTGGTTGTGAATAATAATTTTCTTTCTTTCTTCTGCTCAAGTACTCATTATAAGCATTTCCACTTTGTTTGGTGCGATTTTGCGTCAAATCATCATATGATGACACAGTACGTCGAATAGTATTGCGATTTCTCAATGAATACCCAGCATTCGTAGCAGTTTGCGAATCACTGCCAGCATTAACGGAATCATTATCTTCCATCAATTCTTGCACACGTTTAGAACTTCGACTCTTTTTCATCAGAGAAGGTTTGGAATTTTGTTCCAAGAAGCTTTCTTCTCCATGCAATTGTCTTTGCCTCATAGCATATCTTGTAGCACGATCTAAAGCCTGTGTCGTTCTATTCTTCTCCAGCACAGACACAGTCTCATCTTGACCCCTTCTTTTTCTCTTTGGGGGCTCACTTGGGCTATATTGAAAGAACGAACGAGGTTGACGAAGTGAACGATCTCGAAATGAATAATGTGAAGCTGGTTGAGCATTTTCTTCTTCGTCATCGTCATGATGCCTACGGCGCCTTCCTCGGCCTCTTCGAGCAGGTTCTTTAGCTTGTGTGTCTTCAATATCAATGATTTCATCTTCACCAAGAGCATAGACATCATCTTCATCGTTTTCTTCATTTTCAACACTAGAAGAACGACGACTTGAACGTCTTGTAGCAATTTCACGCAGAGTAGGTCGACCCTAATGCAATTTAGTATATAAGTTATCATTTTCATAGTATTTCATACTCGTTTTCTTGGCATTTGCTCCACAATTTGAACATCATCTTCTTCCGATTCTTCTTGAGCTTGTTGAAATCGTCTTGAACGTGGAACATCTTCCACAACAATAGCTTCATCATCTTCACTCATTTCTTCATCTTCTTGGCCACTTTCTTCACCATTTTCTTCATCCTCTTCTTGATCACTCTCTTCAGCTTGAATTTCTTCTTCTTCTTGTGCGCTTTCTTCTTCATTGTCTGCTACACTCTCTTCTCCGTCATTTTCTTCATTCTCTTGTTCATTCTCAACGTCATCATGTTGTTGTTCTTCAGCACTCTCATCTACAACTAGATCTTCCACTTCTTGAACATGTTCCTTATCTCCAATCAGTCTAAAAAATACATCATTCCATACCTCTGATGATTCTCCATTAGGTAAACGTGCTAATATATCCATAGATCTCTCTTCATGCCCAAGATCGATGATTTTCCCAACGTGGGAATAGCGGCGACGACGACGGCCCATTATCTAATTGGACAATCCGGATACTATAGCTACCCAACTTACGCTATCCGGAAATTCCTTTCTTAAGTTTATAAACTTAACGTTATACTGAAAATGCCAATGTATTCATGTATATAGCCCGTTACTAAATTAATACAACTTAATGCAAAAATATAACTTACCTGCTAATATATTTATCCGGATATGCTCGTATTTATCCGGCAGTTCCGTTTAAGTTTAGTACTGAAATTAATGGCAAATTTGAATTAAACAAACTCATAAATTTTAAAATAAATGCTAAGTTTAGTTAAACTTAATGAGTACTAATCCTTGTATATTAATCAAAGCTTTTATTGTGATGTTTATCGTCATGTAGTAATAGGAAAGAGAATACAACAATGATATTCTATCTTTGTAGAGTGTACAACTCATTCAATAAATCTGTAGTAAGCTTGGATGATTTTTACAGAATAGTAATCTCAGCATGTTGAGATTTATCCAAATCCCAATGAATTCCACACTTGTAGTCTGAATGCCTTGTTTTTTCACATTTCTATCTTGTTATCTTGCATTCAATTCATTCATTGCAATTGTTATTCTCTTTGTAGAATATTTCTATCAAGATATTAAATTTTGACCATATCAAAATAGGAGAAATAATTTCAAAAGTAAAGATAAGGTAAATTTTTCAAAATGGAAATTGCAGATGACCTTTATCCATGCAAATTTCCTCGAGAATGAAATGCCATGTGACTTAATATATGGGTGGCAATTGACAGTTGAAACTATGCGAACATCTAGGACAGGTCGGGAACTCCAATTATATGATGGAAAAAAGCGTCTTGTTGTATGTGCAGTGGCAATATCGACTGATAAGAACAAAGTTATCATGATTTCAAGTTCAAAAGATACAACGCAATGGGTATTACCTAAAGGAGGTTGGGAAGCTGATGAAACTCAACAAGAATGTGCATTACGTGAACTCGAAGAAGAAGCAGGCGTACATTATAACTTTTATAGTATTTCCATAACTAAATGATAGATCCAAGGTCTTATTCTAAAGGAATTAGGTTCGTATGACTACGAAACCAAGAAAGGAAAACAATGTAAACTTTTTGGTTATTCGATTCATGTTGTTTGTGAATTAACGGAATGGTCAGAAAGTGCAACACGACGTCGAGAATGGGTATGAATCGAAAATATCTATTAGCTCTGATGTAATTTTTAGGTCGATATTACAGAGGCGAAATCAAGACTTACGAATCGAAAAGAATTGCTGAAAATGCTGGAACGAGCTACAATGTAAAAAGTATGCAGCTCTCTGGTGATTGATTTTCATTGTAAACTTGTCTTATGTTCCTCTATTCTGTGTATTGTAATGGTTTTGGTTGATATAAGTTTGGTTAATGTATCCATCATATCAGTCAAATGAATTTCCAGTAGCAATTTTTAAGCTGAACGCCTTGGTGTAATACCTTGGTCGATTGGAGTAAAATGCTCGACTTGTTGGTAATTTCATTTCCCACACATGCATCACATCCAACGTAAGCTTAATAAGATGTCGCATCATTACATAATCTGTGCTTAAATTTGGGTCTTTATGTCATTTTCAATGCTGCAAGCTTTAGTCTTATTGCTTTTTGCCTTGTCGGCAAGTGCCTTACGAGGTGTTTGCTACGATTCTTATAATTCTGATAGTGCTGATTGGCATTTTAATCAAATTAGTTCACGATTTGATCTTGTACGAACTTATCAAACTTGGACTCCTAAATACAATTTAATCGACATTGCTGCAAGTAAAAACTTGCTTGTGTATGCTGGTATTTGGATTCGTGGCAATGGTGTTGATTTTAACCAAGATTTACAAGCTGCTATTGATGGTGTACGACGACACCCGAATAATGTTAAAGCTGTCTTTGTTGGCAATGAAGATTTGATGAATAATTGGAGTGCTGATGCTATCATTAGTAAAGTGAATGCAGCTAAAAATGCTTTTAAGACTGCAGGTTTAAATGTCCCAATTGGTTCTGTGCAAACTGATGCAGGATGGTTGAATAACCAAAACCTTGCTGATGCATGTGATGTTCTTGGTGTCAATATTTACCCATTCTTTGGATCATCTTCCGACTCTATCAATAATCCTGTAGCTGATTTAGATCGACGATGGAATGCAATGACCGCCAAATATGGTGGCAAAGTAATTTTGACTGAATCTGGGTGGCCAGATAGCGGTGGCAATTATGGTGCTCATGTTGCTAGCACTAGTAATGCTCAAAATTACTTTTTTAATGCACAAAAGTGGATGGATGGCAATAAAGGTGGTGAAATTCCAACGTATTTCATGTTCCATGATAATCGCAACAAACCAAATTATGAAGGTCACTTTGCCCTTGCTGAACCAAATGGTGTATGGAAATTTGATTTCAATGCAAAAACAAGCAATGGTGGTAATTCAAACAATGGTGGCAATTCAAACACTAACACCAACAGCGGCGATAAACCTCAAGGAAATTTTCAACTTATCACGTCCCGTGGGAAGGCTATGCGTGAATGGTATGGTGGAGTTGCTGCTAAAGACAATACTCGCGATTCTTACACAATGTGGACATACGATGCCACTACTCAATTGCTTAAGAACCAAGGAAGTCAAACTTGCTTGGATGCCTACTCTGACAATGGAAATATTAAAGTTCACTACTACACATGTGATGGCAACAAC
>JNBS01002542.1:0-11885 GCA_002081575.1 Thraustotheca clavata
TAGCATACATTATACGAAGTTAATTTTATTAGGTCACTTGTACTTGATGTTTATGATCCTGCACTGGGGATTCATCACTCTATTCGTATCTCAATGGATGATTTAGAAGATCTATTTGAAGACCATCGAGCTTATTTAGTTGCTGGCCGTAAAGAAGAATTAGTTCATGCAATCATTTCAATGCTTTACTTTGAATATCCAAGCTCATCTTCACCAGTTTTACACATCAACAAAATTATGAAAACTAGTGCAGTAAGTTGTAGGCATCAATTTAACTTTCATATATGCTATTAGTCTGAGCTAAGGCGTCTAGCAAGAGAAAAGCAGCGATTACTTGAGGAGGAAGAATCCCGATTAGAAAACCTTAAATTTTGGACATTGCCTATACGATCTCGATATCGTGTGTATTGTGGTAGCCATCGGGTTTAATGATGCTTACAAATACAAAAGTTAATACTCACCATAGATCAGTCGGTTTTTATGTACTGTGTCCATATTCCATTATCCTCATCAAGCAAGAAACTTCTTTATTATAGCAACTCACCCTACTTCATCCACACAGTAATAGCATTTTGTGCTATTTAATTCACAAAGCTAATAGATTTCAGCTACCACTTGGGCTCTTTTATGCAGCTAAAGCTGCAAATATCAATAGCCTTCCACACACTTGGAATGCAAAAGTTAAGACACAAGTTGCTCAAGCTGTAGCTCTACAGGTATTCGAGCTAATTTGATAGTTCATAATTTCAATGTAGCTTAGATTTGTCTATAATGCAAATGGTGAAATGGCTTTATCTGTGTCAGGGCGAATTGGTTATTACAGTAAAGCTATTCAATTTGAAGAAGCTCAAACACCAGAAAGTATTGCACGTACAGCTCACAAACAGAGTGTTCAAAATAATATTAAAGAATTACAACAAGAATTCTATGAAGAGGTGACTACACTTATTGCAATCAATCTAAAACTACAATAGAACTCTGCTTTGGAAAATGTTAAATCTGCTAAAGAAGAAGAATTTAATCGGGAGCTAAGACTTTTAGAAGCTAGTCGTTGTGAACTTGAAGAACGAGATGAAGCTGTAAAAGCTCAACTTGATGAAATTGAAAGTCATGGAATGAATAATCTTGAAGGACTTGATAAAGAAGAAAGACATATCCAGCGTCAACTTGTACGTGAAAAAAGAGCACAAGTGAAAAAAGATCGTGGTGAAACTTTAGCTGCTCTAAAGACAGTCCAAATGCAAATTACAGCACTCTTAACCAAACTTCAGGATCTCAATGCGAATACAAACACTTCCATCAAATCAAGAGCTATTGAGTTAGATTTGCAATTAAATGCTTTGCAAAAGCAAGCAGAAACACCACCACCTTATGTGGATATGTGCAATGGAGAAAAGCGATATTCTGCTCACTATACACGATCAAGGCGACCACGAGCATTCTTGGGCATGATAAACCAACTTGTTCAAGGTGCTGCTACTATTCAAAATGCAAAAGTTAGATATAGTGTTGCTTTATTAAACGATCGACGAGTTGAGTTTGCGTTCTATTCACCGACAGCTTCACAATACGTAAGTCCATCAATATATTGCAATAACTAAACATTGTTTAGATTTCATTTGAGTGCTCGTTGGCAACTTGGTCTATATTTTCTAAAGAAGGTATTAAAAGTAAATCCGATCGCCATGCAATGCAAACAGCCATTCCTCATTTTATACAGCATTTTGGAACTGAGCATGAACCTTCAGCATTGTTAACTGAGCTCAATACAATTGAGACGACGATCGAATCCAAACGAGCCAAAAACCCTATTGATTATAATCATCTAACTCAATTACACCGAAATCGACGAGTAATTTTAAGACAAGCTCAAAAACTCTATCACCATTTAGTTTCTGCTCTATGTGAACGTCTCGAATGGCACACAGAAGCTATTACCGCCAACGAGATCATATACAGCCAAAATCCATATTTACTCGTTGCAGATGACGAAATTGAGCGTTCGGGAAAATGCATTGTAAAATTATTACCAGATCACAAGCTATCATTTATAGTTGATCTATTGTCAGGAGAGCATTATGAAGAAATACATCCCTACACTAAAGAACTTGTATTGGAACTTGCTAGTGAATCTGCTCAAGAAATGCAAGTGCATTTGGAATTGATAGTGTCAAGTATGCAACTCATTCACGAGAATGACCAAACCAAACTCGAATTTGTAGATTAGATCATTCAAAGCAAAAGTATTGTTTAATGAATTACTCACATCTACAAATGTCAACGAATCAATCATTGCATCAATTTCTCATCAAACAAATACCAGTCCTTCACCACTATAACTCTAAAGCTAGTGCTTTACAATAATTCATTTATCATATAGATTGGTGGTATAACCCAAAGATATTGTTGTTCTAATGCTTTCAATCTAATGACAGCAACTATGGATTTATATCGTCGGAAATTGCACTTGCTAGCTACTCATCTTCAACATCCATCGAGAATTCACTCAACTTTTCAATATAAAATGACTGAACTAGGAATATTCAGGAGCTATTATTTCGTTTAACTAAAGTTAAGAGTACTTTTATACTAAAAATCACATCAAGAATACTTTTGGTTGTAATTCTCTTTGGTAAAGGATTAGCACACTGTGTCTAATATGAGTGGGTTTAGCCATCTTGTATAATTGGTTGGAACTGATGCCCATCTGCTTGATCATTTCCTCTTGCACAACTCGAGATAACATTGTTTGCACTCTTAATGCTGCCATCTCCATCGGTCTATGATCCATCGTCGGTTGTGGTCTTTATTACCTGTGCTGTGGGATTTTTTAGCTTGCTAGCTCTGCTGCCAAAGCATACTCAAAGTAATCTTATCCTGTCAAGCACAAATGCCTCCGAGTTTATTGACAGAAAGCGTGGTGTGTCAATTGCAGCGTCTGTCTCTATTTCTTCAGAAATTACACCAGCTCCACGCTCTCGCAGGGTGTCAGTAGCTGCTTCTGTGTCCTATTCGCCTCAATCAACTGAAACTCAAGTTGATATTAATCCAACCGAGACTATTGCTAAAGAGCCTTGTCAAACATGCCAACATGTTCCTGTTGTGTATATGCTCCCAATCGTACTTCCTTGTGCTTGTCATGCATACGTTGGTCCACAAATACTACCACCTCAATGTTGCGTTAACTTTCCAGACTGTAGCTGCAGGGTCAATACATTGCAAACTAATCATGTATCTCAATACCCAGAGGCTGTACCTATAGATGTGCCTACTAAAAACCTTGATTCAAAGCTAACTGCTAAAAAGAAATTTGTTGAAATGCCAGACCTAATTCAGCTTCCAGCAGCAAACAACACAGAAGGTACACGAGCACGACGGGACAAAAGTTTACACCGTGCAAGACTTTGGATCGGTAAATCTTTTGACCGTGATGATGTATCAGAAGAAATATTTGTTGTGCGAATCGATTGTCGTGCGGCTGAAGATGACAATACGTTATCACCAACAAGTATGTGGGATGTGACAATCACATATCAAGAAATTGAACGATTACACCAAGATCTAACTGATGAAATATGTGGTGAAGGCATCCAACTACCAAGTCTCCAAGTGGCAACCAGCGATGAACATGATTTTTATAATCAACGACGAGTAGCTGTGCAAAATTTTGTCGATGCACTTACTTCCCACCCACGCTTAGCTAATACTCGTTCTTTTCGTAAAGTTTGTCAAATGTGGTGAGTTCACTCGAGAACATGAGATATCTACATAACAACTCAGCTAATAAATTTACCACTTGGGTTAACCCTGAACCCAATATCTTCATTCCACTATATCGCAAGGTAACTTGAGATTCATATAAGCCACACCTTTTTTCGAGTGTTGAGATTACAAATATAACAATGATCCAATCAAGTGCTTTGGTGGGAATTCAAAACCTTATCATAATTGCGGGCTTTTGATTAAATCAAACCAACCAAAAAAGAGCGCGGGAGGTTGTTTAAATCTAATCTTGGCGCCACTTGCAAAAAACCAATTTTTCAAAGTGCTCATTTTACAATTTACCATGGCTGCCCCAACGTACAAAGTGACCTATTTTGACTCTCCTGGTCGAGCTGATCTTGCTCGACATGCTTTTCTTGTTGGCAATGTTCCATTTGAAGATGAACGTTTGACAAAAGAGCAATTTGCCACAGTAAAAGAATCGTTGCCTTATAGCCAAATCCCAATTCTAACCATTAACAACAATATTGTGCTTGCACAATCTCAAGCAATTGGCCGCTATGCCGGTGTTATTGCCAAGTTATATCCTTTGGATGATCCAGTAGCTGCATGCAAAATTGATGAAATCATAAATCATACTGAAGATATTACCCAAGGCATGATTGCTATTTACATGGAAAGTGATCAAACTAAGCAGGCCGAGCTCATCAAGATATTGGTGGATGTGACTTTACCACGTCAATTATCACAATTGGAAAAACGCATTCATGGACCACTTTTCCTTGATCGCCCTCAAATTACACTTGGTGATATTCAATTGTACTTGGTGGTGGAATCGTTTAAGTTTGGATGGGTGCCTGGTGTACCAAAGACTATTGCTGCTGGATACCCTAAATTGAATGCTATCGCCAAAACTGTTGGCGAATTAGCCCCAATCAAAGCATACAATGCCAAACACTATGCAGCTTGAACTTAATGTATTGTGTGGTTTGAAAGGTGCCCTTTTTTGCATAAAATAATAATACATGTTTACTTTGGTTAACGAACTGAGAACTATGTTAACTTCCTGTTGTTAGAGTGGTGGACAAACTGGGTGATTTAAATCGAGTCTTTCTCGTTAGTCTGTGTCTCAAACGACCAAGAAGAATAGTTGAAAGAAACAAATAGCTGTGTTGAAATCACTTGAAAATTTTCTTTTATCATGACATATCCAAAGCTAAAGTTGACCTATTTTGATTCTCCAGGACGTGCTGAAGTAACTCGTTTGGCTTTTTATATCAATGACATCCCATTCGAAGATGAACGCCTATCTCGCGAAGAGTTTATGAAAAATAAATCCAAGTTCCCTTTTAAACAATTGCCCACATTAACCATCGATGGTGAATGCTTTTCCCAATCTCATGCAATGTCTCGTTATGCTGGTGTCTTGAGTGGTTTATACCCAAAGGAAGATGCTTTGGGTGCATATCGAGTTGATGAAGTCACTGCCGCAATGATTGATATCGTGGATAAAATTTTGCCATCGATCAAGGAAGAAGATGAAAACAAGAAATGTGAAATGCGTAAAGATCTCGCCAACGAAACTTTACCATGCTGGTTTTCTTGTTTGGAAGAGCGTTTAAAGTGTGCATCGAGTGGCCAATACTTACTTGGGGACAAAATGACTATTGCTGATCTTGAATTATACTGCATGCGATGCGCTATGCGATCGGGTCATCTGGAAGGTATTCCAAAGACAATATTGGACGACTACAAGCGTTGGAATGAAATTGCTGATTGTGTTGGCAAATGCTCCAAAGTCCAAGAGTGGAAATCGAAGCAACATTAAGTTTTTCGTGTAGTTAACTTGTTTTCATAACATTGTTATATTTGTTCTATATTGTTTGCAATTGATTAATACATGAATTGATAGAAGGTGTCACTTTGGTAACATCAGAAGTGAACTTTTGTGAATACTTATGTGAATGAACTATGTTAATCAGAAATCATCAGAAATCTTTATAACACATTAAAGAACTTCCAATACTGCGAATACTATGACAATGTATAAGATTGATTACAAGTTAGCTTTGCTAATGTAACTTTGGACTTTTGGGTGTTGAGCTACAGCATTGACAACCGACATCCAAGTAGGATAGTGATGGCAAGTGTCAGCAGGAACACCTTCAAACCACTCCGATTCCATCAATGCATTGGTCAAATAGAGCTCCAAATCAGCTAATGTAATTTCATCGCCTAAAAGATAATTACCGTTTGGAGCTTTAACTTGGGCTAACCGGCGCTCCATAGCTTCACACATTGGTGTAATTCTTGTTTTGGCAATTTCTTGACGCATGGCAATGCGTTGGTCTTTGTCAGCTACTTTTAGCGTTGGTGGAAGCAAATCAAAAATATCTTTGGAATGAGCTAAAATTTCATCGACTTGCAAGGCAGAAAGAGGTTCTTTCGGGTATAAACCAGACACTGCACCGGCATATCGAGCAAGAGCACTCGACTGCGAAAAAACTTTATCATTAATCGTGAGCACTGGCACTTGACCAAAAGGTAAAGTTGGTTTGCGTTCGTTAAATTCATCACGTTTAATACGCTCATCGATAAAAGGAATTCCACCGATATGAAAGGCAAGACGGGTAATTTCAGCACGTCCTGTGAGGTTAAAATAGGTGAGTTTGATCGCTTGTTTGCCCGCCATGACGTAAGATTTGAAATGACGATGACCACAAGGCAAATTTGAGTGGGATACTACTGTACTTCAACCAGCTCCAACGAATTGTTTCCAGATTCATTCGACGGGGTTCCAGCTTGATTCGAAAGTATTAGTCAACATACCTATGAATGTAATTGTTTATTGCATCATCGGCGATGATGCGATGACTCATCGCATTGATATACTAAAGTATTCAAGAAATCATGGTGATAATGTTGTGATTAGCTGCAATGTATGTACTTTCATGTTTATCATTATCGAAGTATAACACTACTTCGAAATAAAATTGCATATTAAATAAATGAAACGTGATATTCATTCAATCTTTACACAATACTATCCACATTTGTACAAGTCATTAGTTGGTATAAAGATTTCATAATACAATCATATTATTTCCAATATAAGCTTGTTGTCATCTTGGACATGGCACCAAGATCATCAAGCAAATAAATTAGAACTATTTTTTCTGTTCTTTATGAAAACACAATATATGATGATTTCTTGATATATAATATGATTGCATTAAAATCTATTACTAGTTCACTGAAGGATATAAATTTATATACTAAGTTGTAGGCATATATGCTGACTGTGAAACGTACTTTCAAAACTACCACATATCTACAAACTTTGATGCAAATTTGATATGAATTAGAATTCTTCATACAAACTAAATTACAGAAATTCTTGTAGAAATTAAGTAAGCCCTCAAAAACTTATTCAATGAATTTCTTATTATTGTTGCCATATCCTCAACTATTATTTGTTTGTTTATTTAATGAGAGTTTGATATTTAAGTTTATGGAGTCTAGTAGTTAGTGTTGAGATTTCTTATTCATTTCTAATTCTTATTTTCACCCCCATGTTAATTTGGTTAGTTTACGATGGCACACTGCCATGCAGTTGAAAATTTTGTACTACACTAAACTCATTTGAGTATTCGGGGTGACAGTTTACTCATCTACAACAACAAAAAGGGATTTATCGAGTTTCTCAAAAACATTTAAAACCTTTTTACTTGAAAGTGAGGGAAAGAACATCTACAATTGTGTGTATATGGCCGCATATTACATAAGACAAGACTATCTTTCGAAGATAGCCTTAAACGAAGAACAAAATTACACAAATTTAATCCAACGTACGCCAAAAGAAATAGTTGAGCCAACGCTTAATTATTTACAAGACGACATTCAAGCGTTTACCTAGTGTATTTAGGTTTAGGAAGTTTTTAGGTGGTATAAAGTTTTCTAATTCATTATATTCATTTCAAAGTGCCATGCAGTTACGGAAATACAAGCTTGTGTTCGTTGTGTGTTAATAATTTGTCGTGCACGATGGAAAACACCCAATACATGTCTGGCACAAATAAAAAGCAAAGGAATAATCGTAATGTCACCAGTATACTTGTACGCACATATTGTTTAGAAGTACAACTCGGTATTGATTATTTTTGCCAATAAAACTGATGAGATTCTGATCACCAGACAGTGTCTAATTGATATTTAGACAGATTTGTGATTCGTCTATTCGATGAGCATTTACAGCAAAAAGAAATGGCACATGCTGCAAAAAATGCCAAATAGGTTGAACTATGTGTGTATGGCAGCAAAATCAGTCTGTATTTTAGGTTTGTAGTTGTAATGTATGTTATGTGAAGTTTGGTCTAGATCAGTTACTACAACATGAGAAACTTTCATTTGCACAAAACTCGTACAAGTTCAATAGAATGTCAGAACAAACAATTGCGATTGTTTTTGCAATGTTAGTCATGAAATACTATTTAAATAATGTCAACAAATCCTCAAAAGTGTATTTTATTCGGCATTTATTACGCCACCCGTATAGGATATGAATTTCGTGCTTAACAATCACTAGCTTTCCCTCCAATATCCAATATTCATGTACTGTCTTTTCTTTAATAGTGTAGCACCCCGAGTCGCTACTGTAGCTACCTCTTTTATAGTATACCCTACTAGAATATATTTGACACTTGTAACAATTTATATGTATTGTGATAGAAGTCATATGAATTGATCATACTGTTTAATTCCATAACTTTAAGAAAGGAGGGTGGGCAACGGAGATGTGCGAAGGAAAATACCATCCTTCTCTGAGATATTTCTGGGTTCCTAGGATAAAGAGGGAAAAAAATCGTCTTTCTTGAGGATTTTGTAAAATTTCCTAGGATATATCTTGGGTCCTTTTGTCATGGTTGGCTTCTTCTAGGATATATGAAAAAAGACAAATCCAATCAACGATCAAGTTGAATGCAAATATTCAATTTCATTGGACTTTAAACCGATTGAATTCTTTACTCATACAGTGACGACATTTCATTTCCTTTGAATCAAAGGACCTCGCTCGTCGATACGAATTTGTTAGATATGCAGTCGCCTGCAAAAAGCAATTATCCATGAAAAATTGTTGACTTTGTGCAATCACCTTTGCGGTCAAATCTCCATTTGTTGTAGGTGTTTTTGTATGCCGATAAGACTCGATAACAACGCCCATTTACTATTACCAAGGAATTTTTTGGAAATTTTTCTTCGTTTGTATCATGCAATGAACGAGTATTCTTTACATCTTTGGCAAACCATCAGCCATTTAATGACTTTATCTTCCGAGCTTTAGACGAACTGCCACTTTCTGTGTTGGCAACTCAGTTTAACATGTAATTGTACTATTGAATGCTTCAGTGGATCAAAATTTGACTTCTGCCACTCTATCCATGACTTGAATTCATCTGCATCGAGCATCTAATCTTAAGGTACAAGCAACAGATGCATTAGGAAAGTCGTCGTCGTAATATGTTGTGAATTCAGCAATTGCATATAAAAAGGATCAAGCAATTTGCTGTCATCAAGCATGCATCATCTTCACTACTTGCACAGGCGACACCCGCAATAGTTGTTTTACCCTTGTCTAATATCAAATAAAATTTCTGCATAATACGAACGACTCGGTTTTACCATTTACTTTGTCAGTCATTAGTGATTTGCAAGGTCTCCAAAGGATTTAAAAGTACAACAAAATGGTGATAAAGGTTTTACTTCAAGTAGGACATCAGTGAGCAGAACTTGCATTCTAGCCAATGCTGAATTTATTTCATCCAAAACAAATTAAACATAAACTATTCAAATGAATCGTAAAATATATTTTAACCTGTGAATCAGTCGGCTTTTCATAATCAACATTAATGCCTGAAACATTTTGTTCCACGTATTCAGAATTGTAACGAGTCGAGCTTGAATACCCTTTGCGACCTTGAGCTCCAACAATATCATGGCTAGCCATTGCTTTATTGTGTTAGACACAAAACTTTGTTCGGCATACCATTAAGTGTGACATCAAGCTTTTCTACAAAAGTTACCATCTCGCTGCATGTGAACTCTCGCTTCCAGCTTCGCAAATTACCAAAGTAATGTTCAATGTTCTCAGAGGTGCATCTTTGTACTTTGGTCACATTTTATTGTGCAGTAAGCATGACATCACCAAGTATCGACGACGCCAAGTTTTGCAAAGTTGTTTGGTG
Source organism: Thraustotheca clavata (assembly GCA_002081575.1). NCBI lineage: Eukaryota > Oomycota > Saprolegniomycetes > Saprolegniales > Achlyaceae > Thraustotheca > Thraustotheca clavata. The sequence goes on from JNBS01002542.1 coordinate 9,966, forward strand.
GATTCCTGTTCGTTTAATTAGGCGGCAAGCTTATTTAGATATTACCGTTCACGCTTGATAGCCAAATAAACGAACAGGACTCCACCAAACAACTTTGCAAAACTTGGCGTCGTCGATACTTGGTGATGTCATGCTTACTGCACAACACAGAGATAGTGTGAGACTTGTCTAAATTGGTCGAGTTCGTACACAGTACAAATACACGTAAAAAAGGAGAGTGTAATTCCTAAATTAAATATTACCAGCTGCAATGATATAATTGAAAACCTGTAGCTATTACTGAGCCCGTATCTTCGTGAGTGTGCAAAATCGTAGGACATTTAAATCACTTGTATAACCATCAACTTTAAATAAAGATGTTGAAACACCAGCAATATCAAGTGGCCCAATGTCTACGACAGCCTTTCCAATTGTCTTTCTTCTGGTTCCGTGAGTGAGCTGAGCACGGTAGGCCTTCGCACAATGATTTGGATCCACAAAATGGACAACATTTGTTGAACCTAACATAAACTCGACTAATTTTTCTCGAAGCCAACTAGATTCACTAGCAAGCCCATCAGTACAGCATGAAATGATATAAGAATTGTTTTGTCCTGCCAATTCTTCGATGTGTGCATCAATCTTTGTATTTATTGGTACAGTGTTCTCGTTAACCATTGGCGGTTTTGCAAAAATCTACACAATGTTATTTCTTAATATTTCAATTAATTTACCATCTCCATCGGGCTTGTTCCTGGGAGAGTGTTTTGAGCACATATTATTCCACATTTAACCTCTTGAGCGAGCAAGGATGAAGTTGCCTTTCCAGCATTTTTAAAATCTCCCACAGTTGCACCGGGTATGATATGATTTGGTTCAACCCCACCAACAATGACATTGTGCTGTTGAACAATGGAAAGTATAGGGACCTATGGGTAGATGAGTTATGCGTTTTAATCAGCACATACTACTTTCGTTGCATCTATTCATAATGACAAAATCGTAGGTTTTGTTTTTGAATCATGTAGTTCTGCATTTGAACTATCCACACGCAATAAGAACTTGCTATCCCTGCTACTAATTGCAGGCAACGAGATGTCAACTATTGATCTTGTATACTTGCATTTGGCAGCAGCGATGCGACGCAATGCGCGTTCATCATAGCCTCCAAAATTATTACGGAACAATTCGTAGCCATAGGCGATGCGTTTCTGAGCACTTGAGAAAAATCAAGTAATTTAGAATGAGTTTTTTCATTCTTACAACCTAATTGATTTAGTTACAATAAATAAAAAATCGTACCACCAACTTTAGCTTGCAAAGCATGTATAAGGATTTCACATGATCCTTTTACGATATTTGTGTTTAATCGATATGCATCAACAAAGCTTGAAATAATGTGATCAGGACATGGGTAGGATGAGTCTTGTATTGTGATCCCAAGAGATTTAAAGCTGTCGTGGTTTCGATTACACCAATTAAGATATTTTAAAAGTGATTTCACATCTTGTTGAAGCTTTTGTTTCGCTTTAGTTTTAGATGCTGAAGAATCTTTTAGAATACCAAGAAGAATCTGCAAAACATTATAGGTATGAATCTATGAAGATGACCTTTTTGTCTAGTTGAGTGTACGAGTTGGATTTAAGAATGTTTTGGACTTGAATTATTCTATCCATGTGGTCGACACGGGACATAAACGCTTTGAATGTAGAGCTGCCGTGAAGCTGTTTACATTGTTTGCAAGCGTTTAACGTGACAGATCGCGTCTTCTTATTGCAAGTCGATACTCACCTATGTAAGCACTCTCAGTAAAGAAAGTATTACAAAAAACCTGTGCACTTAATACTGAAAACGCTCATACTTCCATTTAATTGAAGAGAAAAATTGATACCAAGGTCACTCCAGTTTCCTACACCTATCGTGATTATTGAAGTAAAATGT
>JNBS01002544.1:0-11420 GCA_002081575.1 Thraustotheca clavata
TTCAACCTGTTGCTTGGGTAGTCGATTTCTATAATCATAATGCAGTTGTCTTCAGTGTAAATGTTCGTATTCTGATTATATGAAAAAATGCTGCTACCACCGTATCCTCTACATTAACGCAAAATTAGACATATCCTCTTTATGATTTAGAATAAGCTCTGGACCAAAATGATCAAACATACTCATTGTTTCGTACCAAAGAGAATGAAAAAAACTTTCTATGAGATTTTATCACACTTTCTCTAAAATCAAAATCGAAATCTATCATTTCTCCTCGAATCGAATAAGACCTTGAAAATGTCAAATGAAATGATATATTCTCTAATTTTGGAAAATTGGACAAATAAACAATACAATTCTAAATCGAAATCGTCATCTATTCTTCTCATCAACTACAGCACCAAATAATATTAAAAACACTCTACTTTTGTTTATTTCAAGAAATACGTTTGTTTATAGTGAAATCATTTGATAAATCCTTGAAGATTCCATCACAAAATGACCTATTAAAATCACTTTTCCATGATACACAATAGGATTTTTCACTCAATTCGACAATTTTAAAATACAAAACAACATCTTTACAATCATCTCTCTATGATTATTAACATAATCTAATTCATCAAATGTTTTAATATCACTACTGCTAAAAACTTAAAGAATGAGCCCGGTGGCCAGTCGTTTGTTGACTGCACTAAACTTATCCGGATGCCCGGAAATCAAATTGGTTCGTTTTGGTTCAAAAGCTGATTACTGATGATGCTCGCGACCGGAACTACGGTACAACTAAAGACGGCCGAGATGCTTGTAAAAGAGCGTCGTATTGAGTTTAGACAAGCTCGTAAGGCATCGAATGCAGGCTCTACAGCAGTGGCTTTAGCAGGTCAAAAAGTGGTGAAAAAACCAGCTAAAACAACATTAATTGAAATGAGTGAGATCCATGGATTGGTGAAATGGAAAGCTCCACGAAAAATTGGACCTGGTTTATCAAATCTAGGCAATACGTGCTATTTGAACTCGGTATTACAATGTCTTGCATACTCTCCACCATTGGCACAGTATTTAATTGCAAGAGCAAATACGAACAAATCAACAAATTTGAAGGCAGGATTTGCTGCTGAAAAAGCTATGGCACGATTCCTAGCTGAAATGCATTCAAAAAATGTACATAAAGTTGTACGTCCAAGTGAAATTGTATCAAATTTGAGGCAAATCTCTAAATTTTTCCGAATTGGACGACAAGAAGATTCACATGAATTTTTTCGCCACTTTTTAGATTCAATGCACAAAATGGCATTGAAAAATGCAGGATTGAAAGATGATAATTCGCCAAAGTCTCTTTCTACTTTGGTGCATTCTGTCTTTGGTGGCACATTACGATCATACGTGAAATGTGCCAAATGTAAATTTGTCTCGGAGCGTATTGAACCATATTTGGATCTTTCACTTGAAATTTCCTCTGGGATTTCTACAATTGAAAATGCTTTGCGTCATTTTACTGCAGTGGAAAAACTTGATGCTGAAAATGCATGGATGTGTAGTGGTTGTAGCCAACGTAGTCGTGCTAGCAAGGGATTATCCATTCAAACAGTGCCAAATGCCCTTGTGTTACATCTAAAGCGATTTGATGTTTTCCATGGAAAGCTTAAAAAGCACATTACATTTGAAGAAACTTTAGATTTAAATCTTGGTGGCACAGTACTTAGCCCAACATGTCCAGACAAAAAATATACAAAGTACAAACTAACTGGGGTCCTTGTACACTCTGGTATGTCATCTGACTGTGGTCATTACTATGCATTCGTGAAGAGTCCTGCTGGTTTGTGGTATGAAATGAATGATGAATGTGTCAGTATGGTCCAACTTCAAACAGTTCTCAAGCAACGTGCTTATATGTTATTTTATATACGAGAATCTGTGCCTGCTCCTCCAATTACAGAAACAAAAGCAGAGCCTAAAACATTAGTCCCCGAGATAAAACCTGTTGAAAAACCAGCGATTGAAACTTTTCCAGTCAAGTTTGATCCAAATGAAGATGATACCACATCAGAAGAAAGCCTCACAAGTGAAGAGGAAGAACAAGAGGAAGAAGTTAAAGGCAGATCTATCAAACCTGTTCCCGTGGAAATTCCATCCACCACTCCATCAAAATCATATTCGTTTGCTCCTGCTTTTGGTGGACCTATTAATCGCATTTTCCGCTTTGGTTTACCATGGAAACAATTCTCTTCAAACAATATTATCATCAAACAAGAAAACAAGGAAGAAAACACAAAGCAAACTGAGACCTCATTATCAGTAAAGCCTGTAGCTATCAACCCCAAAACTCTCAACAAAAACAGTCTATTTGGTGCTGAAGTAGCTCAATGGAATGATGATGCAGATGATACCTCCAAGGATGCTGCAAGTATTGCTCTTCAAACAGAACACAATAAAAAGGTTCGACTGATGAACCAAAATATTTGGCAACATAAGAAGAAAGTTGCTTTGGATACATGGGATCAAACACTTGATCTTGGCAAATTAAAAAAGGTCAAAAAGCGAAAAGAATTTGCCTCAAACGAAGGTGCAGCAAATCAATTTCAAAAAGCATTAGATACCAAAAAGTTTAAGTGTACCACATAAATAGAAGTCAAAATGTCAGGATTTTTTCATGTATGATGTTTGTATAGTCTAAAAACACGCATTTCAACCACGAGACTTTTTGAACTAAAAACGTGAAATTGTATCGTAAAGTAGCGTTTAATTAGCCATGAATTTGGACCAATAGATATTTGGTTGTTAGAATCAAAATGGCCTTCCGTGGACGAGGACGTGGCCGTGGTGGCTTTGGCGGTGGATTTGGAGGCCGAGGAGGCATTAGCGTTGCTGATATTGTGGGTGGAACAATGGAAGAGCTTGGTATCTCTCACACGCAAATGCAAATGCTCAATGTAAGTTGAACAGTAGTAATGGATCCATTATTGTTGATTTTAGGGCGAAAACACTCCACTGTATCCACCGATCAAGCTACCAGCCCCAGCACAACTCAATGAATCCGACAAATATTTAGTTCATAAGATGCGCATTATTGCTGATCGCATGGTTAACTTATATCCAACAGCTCACCAAAAATCTGACGTGATTGATGATGCTGAAATTGTTCATGTGACTGCTCCAGAGGTATATCATATTGCACTTCAACATTACAATTTAAAATGCTTTTAGATGGCAATGGAAGATCCTTTAGTATGCTTTGTTCCACGAGAAATCAATGAAAATATCAGCCACGAACTACTCATTCCAAATGATGGAAGACCTACTATTTTACGTCCACGTGCATTTGAAAAGACATTGAAATCATTAGAACAAAAAGAAGGCAAAGCTAAACCTGATATCGTTGGTGAAGAAGAAGAGGTGGATGAAGATGAAGATATGGTGATTTTTTTGTCATTTGTATTGGATAATGATGGTCAAATTAGGGTGATGAAGAAATTGATGATTATCAACATGATTACTACGGCTCAGATGACAATGAAAGCGATGGTGGCTATGAAGAAGTGTATTAAATGTGCCATTATCATAATCAAGAGGCATTTAATAGTATAGACAACTTTGTACTTAAAAAATTTCGCAAATTGTATTCAGTTCATTAATCTGAGTAGTTTTAACCAATCAAATGACGTAAATGCCTAGAGAAGTGATTTGATTGGTTGATAATATGAACTAATCTTTGATATGCTTTGCTTTTTTACCAATGGTTTGATTGTAGTAGAAAAGAATTCAACTTTTAACCAATCAAATAATGTTAATGTTCAAAGGAGGGATTTGATTGGCTAATAATAGGTATTAATCTTTGAATTTTATGGCTTTTTTACCAATAGTTTGATGCATGGGATTGTAGTAGGAGGAACACACTTAATAGACGTGGAAAAGTGGTTTTTCATAAAATTAAATGTTGATAGTCCAATTCATTACACGACAACAGGAACTTCATCGGATTTAGAGTGTGGTAATCCCCCGACATGATCTTCTTCATCTCCACTTTCAGCTTTATCCGATTCATCACTTTTTTGTCCCATGTGTCCCTGTAGAGGCTCATAGTTTACTGCAGGAGCAATGTTTATAATCTTGGGTCGAGCAATTAAATCACCAGGACGTGGACGTGTTCTTGGTCGACCACGAGGTTTTCCAGTACTATTACGTACTTTTTTCTTGTATTCATCAACTAATGCAGGGATTTTCGCTTTGTCATCTGGAGAAATCGATCCATCAGTCAACGATGTTTGACGAGTATGTTCTTCATCATGTACTCCATCCTCCTTGGATAACATGTCTTCTTTTGCTTTTGCATTCGGCGCAACCATCACTACTGGTGGTGTTGTTGGATTATTTACAGGAAATTTAAACCCAACAGGTAATAATGGCATGCCAAAGGGCCATACAGGTACTTGTAATTGTGCATCACCAAGTTGGGCTTGGAGTTGTGTTGCTTGTTGTGCAGCTGCCAGCATTTTCTTGGATGGTCTCCCTCGTTTCTTCTTCTTTGGTACTTCATCCACACTACCATTTTGTGCAAATGGTAACATCATTGGCATCATCATCGTCATTGGAAACATCATCGCCGTCAATGGCATCGTAATCTGTTCCTTGTCTTTCTTTCCTTTCTTTTCATCACGACCATCCGAATCAGGTTCCATCTCTTCCACATGCTTATCCAATTCACTGTCATCTTTACATCGTGTCTTCCTCTTCTTCTTTAACGGGTCCTCGACTTTGATCGCAGTTGCCATGTCTAAGCACCGACACAATAGAAAATCTTATTGATATCCTTGGAATTTTGACCAACCTATTGCGTAGACGCAAGTTCAGTGACTTATATACAAATTTTAAGTTTAATTTAGGTACCCTACCCCTTCTCCGAACTTTAATTTCATCCAATCAGATTGCTTTGGAAGTCGGAAGACTGGTGGTCGCTGCGTTATTTTAACCAATCTCTTCTCTACAATGAATTTCCACCAATTAAAATGTACAAATACAAAATATGGAATTTTGAATTACCCCATTTAAATTTTAACCAATCAAATAAAACTTTACACTAAAAAAATACATTCAAAAAGTTTAATACAAAAATCAAATGATATTTCCGAGATTTTGAATTCAACGAGATATATGACATATCGACATCCTTTCATGCAATTGCTAGATCATTATATACATTTCGTAAAGATAAGTACAAATTGACATGTTCAAAAACGACGCCTCTTTGGACAAAAGTTCGAGTAATAAGCTTAATGCTTCCAATACCGGATAAAAGTATTTTATCCGGAGGAGTAAACATCCATCAAGTTCATATCATTTGATCATTTTGGAATATCTTGAGATGCGTGGATACATTGGTTTGTTATTGCTTGTGGCTACGGTGCTTTTGAGTACATTAGTATTGTTATGTTCGTATCGTATGATGCCTCCTGAAGAAATACGAGATTTTGGTATTGAAATCACCATTAATTTGTGAAATTTATAGAGTTTTTTATAGGATGGAGTAAAAATTTTCGTCATGATATGGTTGTTGCAAGCAATGAAGTAGCACTACGTCAAGTGCTTGATAATGATGGTCAAGACAATAGTCAAAATGCTACAAATTTGATTTAGTTGTCGTCTATTAAATTATGAGGGGTTGGATCTATGTGGTGATTGTGTCAGCATTTTTTGTCTATGCTGGACAACGCCTTTGATAAAAGAGAATATATGCACTAGAGCTTGATAAACATGGTGTCTTGATACTTGATACGGTCTGATCGTTGAAATCGTACCATTGCTCGTTTTCAGTGTTTCGACATTCCCTATTTATTGCAACATCAATAAAACTTCACGATACAGCCACATACGCTGTGTAATGTCCACCGTTTAATGTGCCCATGTGATTGATGACACCGATTAAATCATAATCCCAGCATTTGTCATAGCCTATCAAAAATCTTAACTATGACAATAATAGCTTTCGTGTACAGATATTGTCTTTGGTGCAAAACTCTTGTAAATTTAATCCTTGAGCTGGAAATCGAATTGCTGTGGAAATCTTGTCTCGGCTGAATGTAGAGTACGAGAATCGTTTGAGATGAAGTACTAAAACTTGTGGGCACCTAGTTACAAGTGAAAATGTCATTTTTGAAATGGTATGTACCGTTGGAGATTGATTTTCTTAATTACAGGACGATGGGTTTTGCATTTACTGCAATAATAGGCATCATCTTCTTTGATGTTTTCTTCTTCCATATATGCTTTCAAACAGTCTTGGATTGCGACACCTCCATCATCTTCAGCCTTGCACCCACCAAAGCGTATTGTCATACTTTTTCCTTTCTTTGGCACAGGAATCTAATTGATAATAAGAATTTTAGCATTATAGTGCATATACTGAAAGATCCCAAAATACGTCAAAGCAAACAGATCGATGATTACAAACTTGACAAGTTACTTCAGAGCGTAATTGTCCACAAAATTGCTCAGATAAAGCACTGTAGTTGCGTTGTACATAGAATTGCCAATACTCTTCTGAAATGTCTTTATCACTTGCATTGGGACGATCTACATGGTTTTACAATAATTGTTACCCATCAGGAGTTACCTGGTATTTCATAGTAGGCAGGTTTCTTTTTTACTCGATTCAAATCTTCGTGTAGTCCATCCAAGAGAAAACGTAGGAATTCTTGGGCATCATGTTGTTCATACCTATTTTGACCAAGTGAGTATTCTACCATTCGTAAAACTATACCCCAAAAACCTTGATGCTAACTTGCCGACAGCACGTTTTAACTCAACTGGACGAGTTGCTGTAAACTCGGCTTGTTGCCACAATGTATGAATTAAATCACCAAATACACTAATCGCCATTAAACACCATCAAGATCTGACTGTACCATGCTAATTTGCCTTGGGTTTGACTTCCATCGTTAAGCTCTTGGAGGTGCTGACTTTGCTGAAAGTATTTCATTACACCAGGAACATTACTCAAACATTGTAAGCAGCTATTCATAAAGCTAATTGATAGTGGTTAGCCTTATGTATAAAGTTACAATGTACCAAGTATTGCCAAGATTTTGTAAACCAACAAGACCTTTGTTGTGTATGCTGATTTCTTTCATTACAACCGATGGTGCATTAGATGGAAACCCTGCTGTAGCTTGTCTTATTGATATTGTTAATGTGTCCAAACGAGTTTCATCGACACGAGTTTTCACTGGTTCCTTGTAGCCAGGATATGAAGTGTGGTTAGCTGCTGGTGGAAGTTGAATAGTAGATGCATTTCCGTCATCATCCTCAATTTCAGTCATGGATTTCTTTTCATCAGTATCTGGAGTTGGGGCTATACTGTTCTGATTTGAAAGTGGTTGTAGTCTTGGTGATTCTCTCTGAGCTCGAGCAGCTCTTGATAAAAACCGAGTGCCTGTCATTCGGTTTGATGAAGCTGTGTCGATACTACTGGTCTTTTTTCGCCCACCACGTATTTGGACTATTGAAAATCAGATTTAGCTTTAGGACAAAATGCTACCCATCCGCTCCATTTTATGAAGCATATCAGGGGCTTCAATGCTCACTTCAGTAATTTCTTTGTTGTTATTAGCAATAGCACCAGTAGTTGTTGCACTTGTAGGTTGAATTAGCTGTAGTGATGCTGAAGAGGGTGATGGAAGACCTGAAGCAGCAGATTTAGCCATGCACGTTAATCGCAAAATGCGCTATTGCCGTTTACTACGTCATCCATATTGGTGATACCGTTCAACCGAAAACGTTTGACATGCAAATTAAATGGAGGTATCAGTCGACTAAGATTAGCTCTAATAGTTTATAGAGATTATTGTAAATTACTCGTTAGCATCAGCAAATTCATCCATGTCATCACTAGCCATTTGAGGACTTCTCAATTCTTGATCTTCATCACTAAAATAGTACTCATCAATATCACGACCAGCTACAGCCATGGCAGCAATATTAAGTGCTTCTTTAAGTGTATCAATTTCATCTTTATATTCTTGGAGCGTTTGATTGAGTTGCTTTTTCGCTGAATATTCTTGTTCGAGTGAATCTTTAAAAAGACGAATATTCAATTCCTGCTGTTGGTTTATCTAAAAGAATATTAATCTTAACCACTAAAGAACGATCATCAACAAGCCTTTCTTTTTCAAGTAAATTGTTGATCTCTATTCGCTTTTGAACTTCTTCATTGAGTAATGTATGAACAAAACGGAATACACGCCAATATCGAAACATACCAAGGACTCGTAAAGCTATTATCATCTCAACCTAAAGTCATAAACACATTTTACCTTTTGATTGATATTGTAATTCCCATGCCAAACTACTACCAACAGTAATAAAATCAAGTCCATATCCAAGATGTGTAAAAAAATCTTGTTGAAAAACAACGCACAAAGCTACCAATTCAAGCACAAATACCATCAATGTAAATCCAGTCATAGTTTGTAATAATCCATTAAGTACAACCATCCACGTTGCCAATGAAGACTCCAATGATTCATTTTGTGCTAGAAACCCAACCATTAACGCAGTCACCACATCTATCGTAATTAATCCAATCATCACAAGCTGAACTTCTCGAGACTCTAAAAACATCCCAATACTCTTCTTTGTCCATCCTGAAGTCACTGGAACATACAAACTTTCATTTACTTCTTCTGCCTTGGACATCATGTATATGATCGTGTCTATTAAAGATACCAATCACTCACTTTTGATTGTTTCATTCATATATTTCATCTTTGTATCGTTATAAAACCTTTTATATTTAATATTGTATAGGTATCAGGTGGTAAAGGTGTTTCTAGAAAGGCAACAATCATGTGCAAAATTAATTATCAAGTTTAAAAGGATTTTTACTTTGGCTGTCATTTTCGTAAATCAATTGACGATGGCTCATCTCGAGAACGAATTCTTGTCCAAGAGATACCAGAAATGGGATAACTTTAAAGTATGTATGAATATGTACAAGCTGTCTAAGTGTGTGTAGGATGATGATGAAGATGATGTAGCTGTTCCTTTGACTTCACAAACGCAATATGACTTGGCTGGAGATGGTATGGATGAAATAATCAAGTTGGGATTGATTATCATGATTGCAATAGAGGATATTACAATTGTGGATCAAGTATTGCTATCACGTGATGAAGTTGAAAAGTTAAAGAAATTTGATCAAACCAAACAAGAAATTTGGCAAATTGTTGTACGAAAACTGCGTGTGTGGTCAGCTTCTAGTAAAGGAGCTGAAGAAGGAGAGGATGCAATTCCTTGCCGCCCTTATGCCATTCTTGTTAATAACATTTACCCTCTTGGACAGGTTAGCACAGATTTATTAGATTCTCGTTCATTATTTGAGTAGGTTGTGTCCAAGAAAATTTGTGATCCACCTGAGGAATTTCCATCAGCAGCTGAAATTCTCAAGTTATCTTTGGATTCAATGAATGACCCTCCTTCGAACATTCCTCAGCATCGTCCTGATAAGATTGTTTTTGCTGATAAGAATTTAGTCGGTCAATTACGTTGTTCTTATGCAGCTATTGGTATTGAGTGCACATTTTTAACCGAGTCCGATGGGATTAATGAGTGCATTTCGTATGAATATTAGTATGTTATTAGTGCTAATTTTTTCTATAGGGAACTATCTGGTCATCTTGTACGTAAAGATCTTGCATCAATTGGCTCTGTTAGCGAAAAACCTGGCCTTATTTCCCTTGGTTTACCTGCTGATTCGGTTGCACAATGGTATGATGCCTGTGCTACATTTGTCGAGCTCAGCCCATGGCACAAAATGGTTGAGCGTCAATCTATTCAAGTTGATGCCTCGTCTTCGATTTCTTTAAGTTCGAAGCCCAATTCTTCGGTAAATATTTCATTGAGATTGATTTATCTAATGATAAACACAGGTACAAGGTGGTTCAGTATATGTATCCGTGCTTGGACATTCTAATGATCCCAATGAAGAAACACTTAAAGGTTTACTTGCATGCTTTATATTTTACTAATAAATAAATAGGCATGGCTCTATTCTTTACTCGAACAGACTTGCAGCGACGAGTTCTTCCTCCTGGTAAATTGTGGCTTGATATTGCAATGCTAATAATATTACTCTAGGTCAAACTCTTGCCTTAATGGAGAACCCTGAATTACGTCGTTGTGCTTCTTGTGACAAAAAAGCCAAGCCAGGTAGCGATCTTAAGCGCTGTACCCGTTGTCAATGTGTATTTTATTGCGATGCAACCTGCCAAGTAAGTCATTTTTTCAATATGAAAAATTCATAGTTTGCATAGCGCAACCACTGGAAAGTTCACAAAATCAACTGCGTTGACCCAAAAAAAGCTAAACCAGATTCTAAACAACACATGTGGGGAGCTCGTGAACTATCAATCTTTTTCGGTGGTATCACGTCCATGCCATTTGATGATTTGGATGCGATTGACAAGTATGAAATCTTAATTTACAATATGCAGTAAAATGTTTTAGGTACAATTGCCGTGTTGGTAAATGGAATGGCCAAGAAATGTATCCAACACCAATGCTTTTCCTTCAGGGTGAACCCAGTGCACCATTGCCTTCGGATTTAATTTGGCTCACCCGTGGTTTGAATTCTATCAACCGAATGTTGATGACCAATCCATCCTTTTTGAACACATCCATGGCTGGGCTCTTGGGTATGAATGCCAAAGGTGAACCTGTGGATACTACAGAAGAAGCCAAACTTACTTTTGAAATTCCAACTCTTCTCAAGGAAGACACTGAACAAGTTGTTATTCGAAATAGTAGTGTGCTATCAATGCAAGATGTTGAGGCACTCCGAAGTGCTATCAAAAAGAAGAACGAAGAAATGGCTGCCAACCCTGACACTTCAGAGACATCCAACGATGCAACAAACGATGGTAGTTGTGAAATCATGTAATTGTTATTGGGGTAGTATTAACCAATTCATGAATTTATGACATTTGAGTGTGTCAAGTCCTGTCCACAAGTGCTATAATACCCGTGGCAGAATATAACAATATATTGAGGAGTACTCAATAATCGGCAGATCCTTGTACAAACTAAGTTTTTCATGCACATGATTTTTGCTTCTTCTGCCATAAACTTGATGATACCTGCTTAACCTGTAATTAAGATTGTTTTAACTCATTTGGTAAGCCTTTAATATCTTTTTTTGCTGTAGTAAAACAAGGGGGTGAAATAATGAATTTCAGAATTATCACTTTTCGTCAGATTGATTAAAGAACTCCAAATCCCAAATATTTAATTTTTCGTCATTTTAGGACATTTAATGTTGGGTTGTTGTGATTTTTGATCAATTGAATGAAGGTTTAGTGATTTGAATGAAGGTTTAGTGACTCGTGCGAGTGAAGGTGCTCCAATTTTTACTCGCCCACTTTTCAACT
>JNBS01002546.1:0-17404 GCA_002081575.1 Thraustotheca clavata
CAAGTTCTTCTTCTTTATCACGTGCATATTTATCTTGATTTGTACCAATTTCATTGACAATTTCACGTGTTCGTCGTATCAATCTTTGTTCACTTTCTTGTGATTTTGTCAATGCATTCAACATTTTCTCGACTTCTTGGCGAAATAATCCCATTTCAGGTGGCAATGAAGGAATAAATGTTTGTATTTCTTGTGTGTATTTAATTGCAGCATCGCTCACAATTGTATCTTGTCCAGATATCACTGACGGTGTTGAGTCGTTCATGGAAATTTATGTCAATGAAAAGTCGTCTTGTCTAGTCCAACGTGCTTATCTAACGCGCTAAATTTACGTTGTTCACGAATAATTGTTTTTGTACCAAGTTGAAGTTACATACTAAAATGTATCAAGTTGACAAACCTGTAATAATTAATATTATATTAGAAGTGAGAGAGATGTTAAAAGTTAGGATCTCATAATCTTTTTGTTGCCCTTTTACGCGGATCTTTTGATGGGGCAATTGCATGGGAAAGCAGCGTTTGCTCAAGCGGCTCTACCCTTTCTTAATGGTATTTGTAGTATTATATGTGCTTTCTAATACGTTATAGTGTCGGAGAAGGATGTCAACAAGTGCTGGGAGTCGTTTAATGACGTTGCTGAAGGATTTGGAATCAATAAAGCTGAAATGATTGATATTTGTAGTCCACTACAAGATTCATTTGAAATCAAAGCAAAGAATGAAATGGAAAGGATTACAGGATTGCTCTTTGATGCGATGGATACAGATGAGGTGATTTGTTGCGAAAATTACGGTTTGATTTGATTTTGTAGAATGAATTGGTTGATGCATTGGAATTTCTTGGGGCGATTGCAATGCTTAGTGCCATGACTATTCCACAGAAAATTACATGTATTGATAGAGTCTGTCAATGATATGTAATGATTTCTGGTTGTAGTTGTGTATAATTGTTATGACTTTAATGAAAGTGGCGAAATTACGATTGATGAATTGACCTTGTCCATGAAATCGACATTGACTGGTACGAAGAATCATATTTTACCTATGTAACCTTATTTAGGCTTATGTAAATTATCGATTGCACGCCCCTGTCCGACAGAAGTTATGCTCGAAGAAGTAGCTCTACAAGCCTTTCAACGAGCAGGTAGGACAACATTTTTTCTTCGGCTTAATTTCTGATTTAGATAAACACCCTGATAAGTGCATTACATTGCCTGAATTTATCAAATACTGCGAAACAACACCTGAAGTCAATGGATGGATTAATTTCTTTGATTCTTCCATTGAATCAGTCGATCTTTACGATATGGATGACAGTGATATTGATACTGAAGTAGTGGTAACACACTGTAGCATGATATCTATAACTACTCTTCTATCTTAGATTCCCAATTATACAGTGAATGAAAGCCTTCAAATTGATTTGGATACACCTAATGACATGATGTATCAATATGCAGCAGCTGATGAACCTGCATTGACTCAACCATGGCAAAATACAGTGGCAAATGCTGCGCCAAGTTCAGCTCCAAGTGACCCTGGAATGCTTCCAAGTTTGGAATTAGATTGGATCTATGGCATGAACTCATCTCTGCGGCAATGTTTGAACTATATTTCTACAAACGAAATTATGTATCCTGCTGCAAGTGTTATTGTCTTGTATGATCATATTGAGCACAAACAAAGGTAGGAACAGCATTCATTTTATGGAGTAATACGTCTCTTAGATATTCTTATTATCATTCTGATATGGTATTAAGCATAGCTGTCCATCCCAATCGCCAAATTATTGCTTCTGGTGAAAGAGGTCTAAGACCACATATATGTATTTGGGATTCAACAAACATGAATTTATTAAGCACCATTCGAAACTTTCATACTCGTGGTATTGCTCATCTTGCATGGACACCTGATAATCGGTAAGTCATTATTACTGTGCCAAATTTTATGTTTGATTAGCTCTCTGATATCGATTGGAATGGATACTTTTCATTCAGTAGCAATTTACCAATGGCCCTCAGAAAATGCAATTCATGGCTTACCACAGTTAATTCATACGGAACGAACCTCCCGTTATCATGTACTAGCTCTTCACCCAGTCACACCAAGTAAGCACAATGTTTAAATTCATATTTTGAAGTAAATGCTAGAGCTTTTTATCACATGTGGCCAACGTCATGTTACTTTTTGGGCTCAAGAGAGCCCTGAAACCTCGCCAGACATTGCATTTACAAGCTTCCCAGGTGTTCTTGGCAAGAAAGCACGAATGCAAACTCTTATGAGCGCTACTTCTGTGACTGAAAAGCTCATTTTGACTGGTACAGTTCGTGGTGAAATTTGGTTATGGGAAGGGCGAAATGTAATCAAGGTACAAGGACTAACAACTCTAAGGCTTTATACGACTTATTAGGTTGTTTATGCACATGCATCTGCAGTAAATGTTCTCCATTCTTATGGTGGTGGTGTTTTATCTGGTGGAAAAGATGGAAAAATACGTATTTGGAGCAAGAGAATGGAACCAGGAGCTCAATTTGATATTTTGGCTCTTGGAAGTTATGCAGGGCGTGTGCGAAGTTTAATGACAAATGCAGATGCCACCAAAGTACTTGTAGCTACTGGTGGAGCTGAAATATATGAACTAAGCACCTCTGATGGATGTAATTTACACTACGGGCCACTGGTGTCTGGGCATAGTACACGAAAATTGTATGCATTATTTACTATTTCAGCAGCTAACATTTATTTTGAATAGATGTGGCCTTGCTACTCATCCTTTAAATTTGGAGGTAAATGACTGGATTTTGATTTAAAATTCATGACATAACTAGATGTGCTCCGTTGGTGACGATAAGAGCATTCGAATATGGGATTTAGTACATCATCGATGCTTGAGGCTTGTCAATTTAGAAGCACCAGCTCGGGCATGTGTATATTCCCCTGATGCCAAGCTTATAGCTGTTGGGTACTACGTAACTACTTCCACGTACTCTTACCAAAATTTAGGTATGGATCCGATCTTGAAATACCACCAACTCAAAAGCAACTTAATGGGGCTTTTGCTGTTTTGAATGAGCCAAATCTTGCTGTGAAATATGAAGGAAAAGATTCAAAGAAATTTATTTCAAATATCAAGTTTTCCAGCGATGGTACAACCCTGGCGGTTTGTACAGAAAATGTTATTTACATGTACAATACTGACGATTGGGCTTCAAAAGGTTGATAATTTTTATTGACAGATATTGTAAAAGCAGTTGTAGGTAAGTGTAAAAGCAAAGACCCCACCGTAGTATTTACACATTTTGACTTGAGTTCTACTGGAGAATGGTTGCAGATGGCAACAAACAAAGGCGAAATAGTTTATTATGATACGAATTCGAGTGTTGAAAATACTCGATTGGGGGCTTTAAAAGATGTTCAATGGGCAACATTTACATCAATCTTCGGGTGGCCAGGTTGGACTTTGTTCTCAGTTGCTTGACTAAATTTTTAATAGTGCAAGGAGTTTGGCCATCCAAGACAAAGAGCTATGAAGTTACAGCTCTGAACCGTAGCCACAAGGAGCATATAATTGTATGCGGTGATCAATTTGGTCATGTTCGAGTGTTCAAATATCCAGCTTTACCATCTCCAGCTCTCTTTCATCACAATTACAATGGTCATTGCGGTCGAATTAGTCATGTTCAATTCACGTTTGTGCTCTTTGAATCAAATGTGTTTACATTTTAATTTAGTCATGATGATCAATTTGTTATGACAAGCGGAGAAGATGATCGATGCCTTTTTCAATGGCGTGTTGAGCTGGAAGTACAAGAAGGTGCTCCTCCTGAATTTGAATATCATGCAAATTCAGACGACGAAATTGAGGTATGTTATTGTGGCTTTTACTTTTGAGTAAAAACGCTGTAGATGCAAACTCCAAGTGAAAGAAGCTCTTATGAAGAAGCTGCAAATGTTGGCGAGTATGCTATGGATCTATTATTTCAACAGGTTCAGCAAAAGGAAGGTGCTCCTGCAGAACCACTGAAACCATGGGTTGGTAGTGCCATAGCACCAGCTACTGCACCAGAACCAGTAGGAATTTGTTCATTTTCATACACTTATTAACTTTAGGATATTACAATGCCATCAGATCATTTAGAAATGGAATGGGTTTATGGCTATCGAGGTCATGACTGTCGTAATAATGTAAAGTACACAAAGCAAGGTGTTGAATAATTTGAGTTAAGTTCTAATATGGAATAGGGCGAATCGTTTATCCAATTGCCAAAGTAGTAGTCGTGTTTGAAACTAAAAGTTGGTCTCAGCGTCACTTTAAGCAACACCAAGATGAGGTAACAACAATCATCTCAATCATGCTTATCACGCCAGGTTGTTTCAATCGCTATGCACCCAGAATTGGAAATTATTGCTTCTGGGGAAGTTGGCAAATATCCTGCTATTCATATATGGCATTCTCATGTAATGAGGTTGTTCATATCCATACTAATATTTACGTAGTCTTTGAGCATTCTTTCCACACTTCGAGGTGTACATAAGCGTGGAATTGTTGAGCTTGCGTAATTGACTCTCTACAAGGGTATAACTTAGGCATTCGAATAGTTTCAATGGATCTGGTTCAGTGCTGGCTTCCGCAGGTGGTGATCCTGATAGCACAATATTAATATATGACTGGGCAATGGGTCAGCTTCTCGCCCAAATCAAAACTGGAAATTACAAAATTCTTGGCCTTGGTTTCCAACCAAATACAAATTCAAGCTTTAGCGAGACCCTTGTAGCGGTAAGCTGCAATTGAGTGTAACCTTATACCAAAACAACAATTTAGGTTAGTCAACATGATGTTTCTTTCCTACGTATTTCTGGAAGAAATATTACTCGAAAGCACGCTGTATTTGGGAAAAGAGGTTATGTTCAGCCATTCTTAAGCGTCATATTTATTGGCACTGACGCTGTTGCTGGGTCTACAAGTGGTGAACTATACAAATTTAAAGGTGTGGATTCTGGCGTATTAGTGTGATGTATTTGCTGCATTAGGAATCGAGTTGGTGACGATTGTACCAGCTCATAGTCGAAGTGTCGCTGCACTTTACGCTTGTGCAAATGGGTCAGTTTGCAGTGGTGGGCGAGATGGGTTTATCAAAGTTTAATATCTTTGTCAATTATATCTGAATAACTCGTAGATTTGGACCTCGGAGCTAGAGTGTTTGAATCAATTTAATGTGTGCAACCAACAACCGATCCGATCAATTCTTTGGAATACTGAAAAGCAAACACTTCTCGTAGGAACTCGAGAGAGTTGTATTTATGAAATTAATGCCCATGACGGCTCAATCATTAATACTATCATGGATATGCACTACCAAGGACAGGTGCAGGGATTAACCGTGTCACCTACGAAAGGTATGAATTGCATTACTCTGTTTGCTTAGTCAATTGTAGACAAAACAGTCACGACTGGTGATGATGGAACTTTGCGTATCTGGGATACATATAAACACAAATGTTTACTCAAGTTTCAACTTGATACTGCTTCAAGAGCAGCAGCATATGCCCCTGAAGGTGCTTATTTAGCAGTGGGTCTGGGTGGTGATCCACGTAAAAATCGCCACAAGAAAGATGGCACTTTGCTTATTTACGAAGAGAAGATCAGCGAAGGCAACATTACCTTGGGTAAAGTTGTCATGAGTTCGTACTTAACACTGCATAGAAATTTTGCATGAAACAAGAGATACTAAACAGCCAATATCTGTCATTCGATACTCTCCTGATGGAGTATCGTTAATTGTGGGTGCCCAAGATAATATTATTTACATTTACGATGTTCCTAACGAATATGCCAAGCGTGCTACATTTAACAAACATAAAAGGTATCTATTTCACGAGGTATAATGTTCTTACATAATTCAATTAGCTTTATCACTCACTTTGATATATCAAGTGACTCTCAATACCTCCGAGTTGAAATTAAATAATCCTCTTACCTCATCACCTCTGTAGAGTAATTGTGGTGGGTATGAACTGCTTTTTGCAGACCTAACAACGGGTTCGCATGTCGCCAGTGCTACAGCACTAAAAAATCAAACTTGGCACACATGCACTACCATTTTCAATTGGTACTTGGATAAGTTAATCAGCTTACTCATTACATATTAGGTATAACCAAGGAGCATGGCCACCACCGTCAAAGAAGACGAGCATCTCTGCAAGCTCTTCAAATGGAACATCGCTGGTTGTAGGTGATAACCTTGGGGCAATCAAATTATATCGGTGAATTTACATCAAATTGTAAGCCCTTATAATTGCCTAGATTCCCTTGTGTTCGTGAGGGCCTCCCGTGTAAAACATTTTTTGGCCACACTGGGCCTGTGCAAGCATTGATGTTTTCTCAAAACTCTAGTCACTTGTTTTCCGTGGGGCTCAATGACCATGCATTAATCCAGTGGAAATCCCCATCCATGAATCTAGCAGAGCCTGATAAAGCGAATAAAGCTCGAATTGTGGAAGTAGATCCAGATCTCGAGACTGAAGGCTGGTTTATTCCAGCACCACAAAGTGTAGCACCATTTGGAGGTAATTAGTTATTTCAAAAATACCTTATGTAAAATATGTAGGCACAAAACCATACTTGACTGGATTAGTTCCACCAACTACTGCACCAGAGGAACCAACTGAAGGCACTTTATCTTTTGAACTAGAGTTTGTTTATGGAGCGAGACTACAAGACACGCGAAATTTGGTGCAGTATTCTAAATCTAAAAGAGTCGTGAGCACTTCAGGCCGAATCGGTACAAGCTATGATCGAAAACGACATGCTCAAGCCTTTTACACTGGACACCAAGCTCCTATTATTTCAATGGCAATGTCCTGTGATGGACTAATTATTGCCACTGGCGAAGAAATCTCGAGTGTCATTACACCAAAAGACTTGCCTCGGATTCACATTTGGGATCCGACCGCATGCACAGCAATATCAGTACTATATATTTCTTTAATGATATTAACGTGATGTAGATACTGCCGACATTCCACACAACTGCAATTACCTATTTGTCATTCAATGAAACATCGACGAGATTGATTAGTGCTGGAAAGGATACATACCACTCATTAGCCGTATATGGATCTCCTTCTGGACTGTGGCATGATGCTCGTATCATAGCTTGCTCTAGAACAACAAATCTTCCTGTATTATTTCATTCGATTGCCGTCTAAAATGTTGCTCTAGGTTCGATTTGTAGCTTGTTTGCCATATATGCAAAGCATGTTTGATTTAGTCACTGGTGGTGTCGATCACATTTTCTTTTGGAGACTTGATTCACCATATTTACATCCAACAATTGGCACCTTTGGCTCCCAAGCTCAAATCCAAACTCTTACTTGTGGTAATGCTCTAGACAAGGGAACATTTGTTACAGGTAAACTAAAGCAAGACGTATATCTCAGTCAACTTCGCCAGGAACTCGAACGGGCCATTTATATTTGTGGGATTGCAACACGACAATTGTTCAACGTTCAATACCAGCTCACAGCAGCACTGTAAATAGTATCGCCGTCACTAAAGCTGGTAGAAAAATGTCTTTCATTTTTCGATAAAGTTTGGTTCTAGGTATTGTTTCTGGAAGCTGTGATGGTCACATTAAAGTTTGGAATCGTTTGCTAAATCCTATCTGGGATTTTGATATGTGCCAAGCTAAGCCTGCATGTAGCAATCCTATTATTCGTAGTATTGCATGGGATTTAGCTGAAAGTCGGTTCCTTGTTGGCACTCGAGGTACTTAAACGATGTGAGGCATTATTAAGATACTTGGTAGGTGGGGAAATATATGAAGTGAGCCAGGCCAGTGGTGATACTAACTTGATATTGGAATCACACTATGAGCACGGCCTCTTTGGCTTGGCAGCACACCCAATACAGCCCAATATCGTGGCAACTGGCGGTGAGGATTGCACATTACGTATTTGGAATACTGCGCAACATGAACTGGTATGTAATTTTTGAATCCTTGGAGTCTAGACTTGACATAGATTGGAAAAGTTATTATGGATACACCAATTAAAGCTGTTGCGTATTCAAGTGATGGCAAAACTATTGCTGTGGGTCTTGGCAGTGCATCCCATGGATCTAATCAAATTAAAGAAGGCGCGGTAAGCCATACCTTTTACTTGCCAAGTAAAAGTTGTCGTAGTTTGCTGTACTAGATACAGCGACACTAGAAATTATGCATGAAGGAAGAGACTCAAAGCAAAGCATTAGTGATATAAAATTTTCTCCTGATGGCACATTGCTTGCAATTGGGTACTTTATCGCGATTTAGTAATCTTTATAAATTAAATAGGTCCCATGACAACACCATATACTTGCACGCTGTAATGGATAATTATGCTCTTCGTTCAAAATGTTCCAAAAGCACAGGGTACGATGTTATATCAACTCAATTAACCAGATTCTAGGCATATTACACATCTTGATTTTTCTAAAGACAGTCGATATCTTCGAGCAAACAGCGATGCCTTTGAATTAATCTATGGTATACTTTCCAATTTCCACTGGCTTTTCATGTAGTTTTTAGTCAATACATTTGATGGTGTGTGGATTTCAAGCCCATCATCCCTTCGTGATGTTGACTGGGCTTCATATACTTGTGTACTCTCTTGGGCATCACAAGGTTATTCAATTCAAATTATCACCTGAATAACCATAACTTTTTAGGGATTTGGGGACAATCACAAGATTTCATTCATGCTGTTGGTGTATCACCAGAAGCTAAAATGATGGTGAGTGGCAATGACAAAGGTGAACTTTCATTGCATTCATTCCCATCTTTATCCAAAAATGTACAAACAACTCGTCAATGCTATCTAATAGTTTATCTAGATCATCTTTGGTATGCTTTTGGGTCATGGTGGTCAAGTGACTGGTGTTACTTTCAATTGTGATGGAACTAAACTTTATTCTATCGGTGGTATTGATCGTAGTTTATTTCAGTGGTCTGTACAACCAAAAACTTAATGACAACTCATATATCATTTTCGAACATCTGTTTCAAGGTATGTCATGATTTTTACTTGTGAAAAAACAAGGTGTATGTTTTTATTATCAAAGTGATTTACAAGCAACGTTGTGTTTTCTCAAGATCCCATTTCATTACAGGTTCATCTTGACGTGCTGTCAAGAGTTCATATCCCGTTTCTGTCACCAAAATGGTATGTTCAAATTGAGCAGATCGCTTGCCATCAGTCGTGACTGCAGTCCAATCATCAGGCCATCGTCCATCTCTCCACGATCCAACGTTAATCATCGGTTCAATTGTAAAGATATGTCCAGGTTTCATAATGCCCACAGCTTTGTTCTTTGCATAATGAGGTACATTTGGCGAAGTATGAAACAATGATCCAATGCCATGACCACAATACGTTTTCACAACAGAAAAACCTTCGGATTCTGCCACAGCTGCAATTTGTTTGCCCAAATCCCGATACATTGTACCAGGTTTCACCATAGCCACAGCAGCAGCCAAACAATCAAATGCATTCTTAACAAGTCGTACACCTTCTTCATCCACATTTCCAATAAGAAATGTATCATTTAGATCACCATGATATCCATTCTTATAGATAGTGACATCAATATTAAGAATATCTCCATCTTGCAATGGTCTTGAGTCAGGAATACCATGGCAAATCACTTCATTTACAGAAGTGCACACAGATTTAGGAAAATGATAGTAATTCAATGGCGATGGATATATATTGCGTTCCATACATGCTTCATGAACAATTACATCAATCTCATCAGTCGTCATGCCAATACGAATAGCTCTGCCAGCAATATCGAGAACTTCTCGACCCACACGACAAGCTTCACGAATGCCTGCGATCTGCTCAGGCGAGTACACAGGAATCTTGTTGCTGCGATCAGCTTGTTGCTCTGAGATTGGGATGCCGCCCACAGCATAATCAGGCTTCATGATATGATCAGGAACAGTCCGCATTGGAGACACAGTGCCTGGACGAAGAGGACCAGAGAATTGGTACCCAAAGAATTTGTCGTCGGTGGAAGGCTGCGTAAAGAGCTTGTGCATACCCTTGTGCTGAGGCCAGTACTTCTTAAAGCAATCCTGTGAACAGAACGAACTAATATTGGCAGGAACACCGATCTTCTTGCACGTTGGACATGCCATTTTTCCAGGCTTTCCACAGCCAGGCGTCGCGCATACCACCGCGTCGCTCATTTTCTAATAACCAATGGATACCATCTGCAATTGAGTAGTTTTGATATTAAAGCAAGAGGGGGGGATAAGAGGGAATAAAGTAGAGAAATAGAATGGCTACAGAGTATAGAGTTGAAAAATGGCTTTTGTAGCGTTGAATTGTGCTTGATGAATTAGATAGAGTAAAGACTAGAAACACGCAACTTTACATAGTTTGTTATCGACAGCGTGAGAAAACGATATCAGCGCAAAGTTGCGTGTGATTAGATGCAGACAATTATGCAAATTGTATTTGTGTTGTGTGTTTTATTGATATTGATTTAATACGTACGTTTAATAGATGAATTATTTAATTAAATATATATGTTTAGTATACGATTTAGATGTGTTACTCATGAATAATAGTATGTGCTTGTTTAAGAAATGAATTAGATGTATTTACGATTAGTTCTGTAAGGCGAATGATATGACTTGTTGGGCAATTGAATGATTCATTGCGTAGCTTTAGTAAATGAATTGTATTATTTGTTAATTGTGTAATTATGAAATGAACTATATATATGGATAGATGAAATTTTTTAGTTTAGGTGACGCATAGGAATTTTTGATTAATCGCGAAGATAAGGGACGACGTGCATACCATTTTGAGGAAAAAGAGTTAGACCAGGGGAATAAATTGGTGATTCAGTTGTTGGGTCGTGCGTGACTACTTCAAATCGATAATTTCGGAATAAAGTTGCAATGATAATTTTTATTTGAGCCATGACCATGTATTTTTCAACGTAGCTTTGTTTGCCAGCACTAAATACTGGAAATTCAAAAGATGATGGAAGTCGTTCGACGTGTAGCCATCGTTCAGGAAAATATTCATCGGCATTTTCCCATTGTGTTTCATCACGGCCCATGACATAAGGTGAATATTCAATTAATGACCCAGCAAGAATACAAGTACCATCGGGAAGCATGTCATTGTCGAGAGCCAATTTAAAAGTACTTGGTGTTGGTGGAAAAAGACGCAAAGTTTCAAGAATCACTGCATCCAAGTATCGTAGATACTTGATTGAATCGTACGATATATTTCCAAGGCGTCGTAGCATATTATGCAATTTAAAATCAACTCGAGGATCTTCTGCAATGCAGTAAATAACCCACAACACACAGCTACCAACAGATTCTCGTACGTGTAGCAGCATTGCCATCATAACATCCTGAACCAAGTTGTCAGTAATTGGGGATTTTTTGTATAAAGTATATTGTTGACAAAGTAATTCTGATAAAACATATTTGCTTGAAATGTTTTTGGTTTTGATTGCTTCTCGATGATTATTGATCGTCTTGCATGTGATTTCGTTAATCTGTCGAGTAATTTCATCCAATTGATCCTGACTTGGTGAGCACCATTTCATCCATTTCAACCAAGGATGAGTGAACCGATACATCATAATTTCACCAGCTTTCTTCATTAATGAGTGCAATGTTGCCATTGTTGCTTTGTCCATAGTTGACCCAAATGTCATTTCACAAACACAATTTGATGTCCAATGTAGCACCAAAGGTTCGAGGTCAACGATTTTGCGCACGTTTGCATTTAAAGTTGTACAAAGGTTGTCTAAATGAGGTGCAAATACCTCTTCTGTCCATACTTTTAATGCTCTCGGTGAAGTTAACGATTCAATGAGTTTCCCTTGGATTACCCACGATGTTTCATCATTGTTGATCGCAAACAAATCGGCTCCAAGAAATTCTGTACGCAATACATCATCCATCATACTGGGTTTGACATAGTTGGCTTGATTTGTTTTTAAGACGTGCTCAACGTTCTCTGGGTTTGATGTAAAGATTAAACCATCAGAAATCATATCGACACGAAAGCAGTATGTAGATCCATAGGTATTTGCTAGCTGTAATTTCCAATCGCAAAGTTGACCAAAATTCTGAGCTACCTGACGCAAATTGCCAATGAACAATTCAGTTGGTGGGCCAGGTAAATGACGAAGGGATACGACTTTGAATTGTTTTAACATGAACCATCTAGTTTTGAAAACTCTACTGATCACAAGTGTGCAAACAGCAGCGGTAAAAATAGTATGTAGCATTGCACAGTGGGAACGAAATTGAAATATGAACTTGGTTGAAGAAATGTGAAAGCTGTGATATTCGAAAGAAAACAACATCACATGAATAAAGTGCAATGCGATATTGGTATCAATAAAAAGTCAAATTGCAATACCCGTATATTGTGGTAAAAAAACTATACAGCACAAAATGACTCAATACTTTCGTCGAGTTCAAAGTTGAAGAGAATAGGCTCAGGTTGGTTAGGTGAAATTGAACGAATAAAATCATCAATGTCAAACAATTGAGCCTGGGTACTTGGGCTTGATGACATTAAATCGTTTTCACATTGTAGTGGCAACATAATTGGTGACTCAATCGATGTTCCAGGAGTAAGACCAACAGGCAAATTATTCATATTAGTGCACAATGGACCATTATGCGAATTTCGATCCCATGGTGCTGGACTTGTATGACAGTTTTGATTTTCACCAAGTTGGCCATCTTCTGACATAATCGTTCGTACCAACAAATCATGTATCCATGCATCAAGTTCATCTTGGTGATTAGAAGCAATGACGTTTGGGTGATTGCTTGGTGGGCTAATCTTTTGACTTTCTTCTTCAATTTGCTGACAATTCATGGCTTTATCATAAGTATAATTTTCTTGAGCCATAGGCGCATCGCTGTTGGATGACATATTGGGAATTCTTCCAAACTTTTTGCCTTGAACAAAACTATTTAAAACACGTTTAAAATATTTCTCGACATCTTCACTTGATCTTCTGGACACAATATCAAAATTGCCCAGCGTTCTCTGTAGTTTGTGGCGAAGTGTGCATCACTGAACATTTTGGCTGTGTTTGATTATATCGTTCAACATAGAACTCAACATAGTCCACTTGTTGCCCACATGCTTGTACATATTCAATCTTAATATTTTCAAAGTCAGCTTTAAAACCAAGTTCGTAATTAGTCATTTTGAGCTTCGATTCGTTTTACATTGATACAAGCGCAGGATCAGCATGATTGAGCCATCTTTCTTTCCAGTGTTTGGCTCTAATAAAAACAAAGGTTAGTACAGATTTCACAAGCGAGTATTACGATCTATTCGGGATGCGTTCTGCAATTTCGGACCATCTTTCAATTGGTCCTTTCTTCAGGGCATCATTTACAACTTTGATTAAAAGTTGTGTTTCTGGACATATCCACTTGCCATTCTTGTACTTTGGATTTATGGAGAGTTGGTACTTTTGGTAACAATCACCTTCTGGTCGACCAACTTTTCAGCAATTTGCTAATTATGATAGTACGGTGCTTACCTTCCAAGTCAATTCTGGGTTGGCTTCCCTCAAAATGCGAAGAATTTCTGTCTACACAAAATTTGAAAAAGTTGATGTAATCGCATTAGTTACTTGCTCTTT
The DNA here is from genome assembly GCA_002081575.1 of Thraustotheca clavata. Lineage (NCBI taxonomy): Eukaryota > Oomycota > Saprolegniomycetes > Saprolegniales > Achlyaceae > Thraustotheca > Thraustotheca clavata. The sequence continues at coordinate 13,687 of JNBS01002546.1, forward strand.
AATCCACTTCGCCCTCGCTTCCTTGAATACCTTGACCATCTTTTTTGTTTCTTGGTAAATTGGCAAATGCTTGTAGATCACTATGCACAACTCGTATGCGTGTGATAATTTTCACTTGAATTGAGTATGCAAAGTATGCATACCATTGAACACATGTTTTTACTCTAAGACATATGTTACAATCTCGTGATAGATGTCCAACTATCAAGTAAGGACAAAATTATCAAGCAAATATTATCAATGGATAATTATGCTGACAACATGTAGAGATATGGGTATAAGTATATAAGTGGTTCTTAATATGTATTAAGAAAGTCTAGGCTTTGAGGAAATTTAGCAACAACCGCACATTTCACCAAGAGGACCACTGCCGTCAGGTTTGACACGTACAATAAAGCGTAGAGAACGCTCAGTTTGAAGAGCATGCATAAATGGATGACCAGCATAAAACACTTCTTTGGTGGAAACACGAGGCATTCGGTGATCTGGAATTGCGACATGGACTTGGAATGTTGGGTGGATAGAGTGGAAAGATACTTGATAAATTTGTGACGATGTTTTCCCGCCAACAATTTGTATCTCAAGACGATGCCCACTACCATCTTTTTCAGGGACAAGGAAGAGACGGAAACGAATGACGTCACAGATAGGATCGAATTCTTCTTCGTCTTCATATTCATATTCGACTTTGATCAATGTCGAGCTTGTTGTAGCTGTTGGTGTGGCAAAAAAAGTATCGATTGTTTCTTGTCGCCAATTGAAATCCATAACAAAGTTACGACTAGTTTCTTCAGCTAGGCGCTCAAGCTCAAGATAAGCCACTGCAGCAGCATCAATATGACCAGGGGATCGATAGATTATTTTTGAGCTACCAGCAACTTGCACTTGGGCATGTTTCCATGCGCGCAAGAACGATGGAAGTGCTACCAATGGGACAAAGTTGTGAACGTAGAAATTTTTCAAATCTTGATATGCCACTGAGTTAGGTTCATATCCATAAGGTTGACCAGCATGAGATAAAGTCGAGTAAATTACACGACTAGTTTGAGCCAAACGAAAAACGTCTTTGGAAGTTAAAAATGATGTAATAATGCGGAAAATCTTGGTATCCAAGCTTTCTAAAGTAAGTCCAGAGGTTGGAGCGATTGGGAAATGGTGGCGAGCAGTGGGTTTGTACACGATAGCCAGGAATTGAGCCCGTAAAGTTTCTTCCATAAGGTTACGGCCAATAAAGACAATTTTAACACCATGAGCTTTAGGCACAGGCAACCATTCTCTTTCAACCACATCACCAACAGCATGGAACACAAGCTTCTTTTCAACCCCTTCAACAGTCAAAATAGCTTTGCATCGGTACAATCGCTGCTTTGCTGCATCTCCATCTTTGGCTGGTAGTACTAATCGACGCATCCATTGAGCAAAAAGAAACATATCAACAGCGTAATCTTCTAGCACAATAGCAAACGAAGAAGTCTTTGCACCATGTCTAGATTTCTTTTTTGGTTCATGGGCATGACCACAGTCAGTATGATCATGGTCATGGTCGTGGTCATGATCATGATCATGGTCACAATGTTCGTGATCACATTGATCATGATGAGAATCAAACAAAGCATCATCGCTTTCTTCCAATGCCATTTTTTGTAAATCAAACGAGGTAAGCTGATAAAAGACATCAAAAGGCATGTTACCACGGACACAAGGACGAATTCGAGCATTAGGGTTCATTTCACGTAAAGTTGCATATAAATCAAGCAATTCAGCCCGAGTATGAATCAAATCCGTCTTGGATAACACAATAAGATCTGCAAGCATAATTTGTGATAAAGCTTCAGGATTTTCTTCTTCGACTAGAGTGCCAATATTACAAGCATCTACGACAGTCACAATGCCTTTCATTCCAAAAGTAGCAGTGATTGATGGTGTATTTGTAATTGTACGGACAATAGGCAATGGATCAGCCATACCAGTAGTTTCAATTAGTACCATATCTAAATGTTGTTTTTCAACCACAACTTTATCCCGAATTGAAGCAAAAGCTCCAAGAATATCTCCACGCACAGTGCAACACATGCAACCATTTTCAAGCACTATCAATTGATCAGCAACACTCAAAGCATGGGAAGCTAATAAATCATTATCAATAGCCACTTCACCAAACTCATTCTCAATCACAGCAATCTTTAACGTGCGTTGTTGAAAGAGTAAATTGTTTAGTAGAGAAGTTTTGCCAGCACCAAGAAAACCAGTCATAATGACTACAGGAATCCTACTACTCGTCACAGATTCGTCTGTAGGTGGCACACGCGTTGAGGATGGTGAATGTACTTCTCCAAAGGCCCAAAGTACATCATTAGGTCCAAATACATTGCCTGCAACTTCATGAAATGCAATCATACGCTCTGGCTGACGAGTATCATTGAAGATAAACACGAGATGAACCACAGCTTGGCGAGATAATAGCAATTGCAGCTCAATAGCTTCAATTAGCATGGCTACAGTCCATTCAGGCTGTACAAGCACGCTTAATGGGGGCCCATTTACGTCTGCCACGGCCACTTGTACAGGGAATGGGTTGGACGATGTCACAAGCATGGTTTGATCACTTCGTTTATACGTACTTGGATTGGTTCCTTTTTCTTGTATTTTTATCCAATCAAAATCTAATATTTACAGTATTACGATTGGTGGTTTATTTCAGCCAATTAAATGTTGTTATTTATTGGTATGGGATTGGATAAATATTAACATATCAGAATGACAAAAAAAGAGAGATATTGTTTATCCAATTAAAACTATGCTAAGAGGTACAATATTGTCATAATATTTTATGTATGTAATTTTTCACGTGCTGGAGGATGAAATTCAACTAATTTCAATAGAAAATTGCCAAAACCTTTAAATGCATTTGATCTTGCTGTATTTGCATCTTGTGCTTTGTGGCTGAATAAAATGACTTTATTTACACGTACAAGACATAGGAATTCTGTGTTGATATTTTTTTCTTCGAGTTTTATCTATATTTCATGATAAGAATTTGTCAATGAATTAGAGACGTACATGTCGAGTATAGGTTGAAAGATCAGTCACACTACGAAATAGAGAAATATCCGAAATTTGGGAAGACCTTTTTTTCTTGTACTGGCTTATTCGTTCAGCAAAATATACAAGCCATTCAGACCAACGTGTTCGAAGTAGCCGAGTATACGTAATTAATTGTTGCTTGGCTTCATCCATTGCATATTGATTGCTTGGGGTTAATTCAGTAAGAACACGAAAGAAAAAGCCACCAATAGTTACATCAATGCAATATTCACCAGACATAATGAATGATTTAACACTTGCCTAATCATGTGTGAGCATTTATTTTTTTGCATTGTAAGAGTAATACCATGACGTTGCTACCAATTCCGTATTGCTTGGAATTCCGAACTTGGGTCACAAGTTCACCAAGGCGTCTTTCTATCCCAGTGATATTTTCAAAGACAGCACGAATAAAGTTGACTGAATTTGGAACAGCTTTCAAATCGTTAATAACCCCGTATAACTTCGTATAATGTATGCTATACGAAGTTATTACGATGGGCATGACCACAGTCAGTATGATCATGGTCATGGTCGTGGTCATGATCATGATCATGGTCACAATGTTCGTGATCACATTGATCATGATGAGAATCAAACAAAGCAATCATCGCTTTCTTCCAATGCCATTTTT
>JNBS01002552.1:0-24752 GCA_002081575.1 Thraustotheca clavata
GTCTTGGCATAACAATTTCCCAAAGTTCTTGAATTGAATGGAGACTTGGGGCTGCACAAGTACAATCGATATCTGGTAGAGGAGTTGGTTCAATTGATCGAATAGTGTTCCAACTAGATGCCATTAAAATATCACGAAAGAAAGAATTCTCAAAATTTGGATGCAATACAGTCTCGTAGACATCTATAGCTCCAGCTTGTAAGATAGACTTTTGAGTTGTTGGATCATTCCACGAAATGTTTTGTATTTCCACCATCATATCTTGCTGATCATTGTTGCTGGACCATTGCAATAAGCAACCATTGCATGTGATAATACCAATTGGTGGAGCTGCTTTTGATACTTTTGTCTTTGACTGCTGAGAGATATCTACTGCAACTAGACCAACATTTGCCACAGGCACATATTCAACTCCATCACCCAGTGTTTGACCTTTTCCTGGACTTGGATTTGATTCTTCATCTCCATGGAAACGTAGTGTTAAAGAAACTTTTTGAATTGAAACACGAACAGTAAGAAGTGATGTTGATTTTGTGTCTTCTGGAATCGAAATGCTGTACTCTGGAATTGCCACAGGTTCAGGGATTTTGGTTTTTAAACTTGATATAAGTTCATGTTCTAATTCATCTTCATCATTTTCGTCACCAACGATTGCACCATATATCCAACTGGACCAGGAAGGTGTTGGTTTAGCTGATGGTACAGTTATTTGTAAAGGAGGAATTGAAATTTCTGGCTCCACTGTATTTGTTAGCATTGGGGACGAAGATGAGCGTGTAAATGGTTTTTGGGGTGATTTTGTCTCTTTCGGTTGAATCAAAGCCAAAAGCATTTGAACTTGTCGATCACTCAAAGAAAAGCAAAGTTCTTTGACGTAAATATCAAGTTCCAAAAGATTTTGTCCATTAAAAGCTGGTAATTCAAAAGGCTCTCCAAAAGCGTGGGGGGTGTAGAATGTTGTATTTGATGCCATAGGCTTTGGATTTTGATCTAATGCATACTGACACCGAAGTGATATGTTTGTACGACGTAATACTGGGACCTAAAAAGTTTAAGTAACTAGGCCAGTCTACACATTTATTGCCTCATAGCCAACAACTTGACGATGTATAATGTCAGAATCAATATCAAGAGCAATCCGGTCACTTGTATACCGATCAAGAAACACAGAAATATCCTTTGCATCAATACACTATATTTCAATTTCAGTATAATCAGCATATCAATAAAAGATTTACTTTGGCAATTAATTTAGTATCTCCAGTAGGTTCTGCAAAGCCACGAGTCCATTGTGTTGTATCACTGGCAGAAAACAAGTCTAAATACTACAAAAGACATTAAAAATGTCATTATTGATCATGTATACCCCCAAAGTCAACGACAAAACCATATCTGCTTCTTCATACTTGAGCACAAGGTTATTTATCTATCCAAGAGAATATAACAGAAAAGAAGACTAAACACATTACTTGTATGGAAATATTTGCAAGAATTTTTGCCAAAGTAGATTGTAGCCAACCTGATTTAGGTGGTTCCATCGGTTGATCACCAAATTCAGTCGTTCTAAATGGAATTAAGCATGAAAATTCTTGCAGATAGATAATTACTTGGAGAGCTGTGTTGTCATCGTAGCACAACTTCCTTCGGAAGCAAAGCTATTACGTCGTTGACGTACTGGAGTGTCTTCTTTTGCCGTCAAAATCAACTCGACAGTATATAATTTGACTTCAATTGGCTGTGAAAGAATTTGAGTCCATGGGATATGAATACGCAGCTCCTAATTACACATATAAGCTCATATTTAGCACTAGAATACATACGCGAATAAATCCTCTCGAGAAATCAAACGTAGGTGGCAAATCTAGTGCTGTTTGCAAGACATGACGTTTAATTTCAAGGTCATTCAACACCAAATCATTCCCAAAGAATCCCAAGCCTTCTAAATGAATATCTTTCAAGTACTTGGACAGATAGAACTGCAAAGTTTGAGCAATGTACCCTCGTAATGGCGATGAGAGAATGTCGAGCATCAACTATGTCAACCTTTCTGCCACTAAACTCCAAACTCAATTTCATTGTTTTGATTTTCAGTTTCAATCCTCATATTCATCATTGATTTTCTTTCTATCCTTGCTTTCTACATCCAAATCTCCATAATTTTTATTCATTCATCTCTAAACTATCTAGTACTTACAATCCTTCATGCTATTCCTTTCTCTTTTTTACAAATTACCATAAGAATGATCCTATGGATAATCAACGCTATTTTCACACCAAAGATTATTTTTTCATTCCATTCATCCATTCATCCATCACTCACAGCATCTCTCCCATTATCAACAATCAAACAGCTCTCCAAAGCACAAGAATTTCCTTGTGAATACAATCTACATTGTCATTTCCATTGTGATATAATCAGCACTGTTATTCGCATTTGTACAATAACCTCTATTAAATTATATATATATTCTTATAGGTTTCAAAACCTGTGAGAACAGGTATAAAAAATGAGAGTATACAGGAAAAGATTTATTATAAGAGGTTTATAAAAATTGAAAGGTTTAATTGACTAAAGAGGTCATTTGTGAATTTGCACCATTGAGAAAAGAATGGAAGGACTCACGGCCAAGGTCGCATCGCTCAATCTAAAGACTCGTGCTTCTGATGAAGCAGAAATGGCTGCATTGACGCAAGCTGCAAAGAACGAAAAGTTCTACTTGACAACAGCTATTCATTACTCGAATGGTCAGCCACACATTGGTCATGCTTATGAAAATGTGTGTTCGGATGTCATTGTTCGATACCATCGTGTGTATGGTCGTGATGTTCGTTTTCTTACGGGCACGGATGAACATGGGCAAAAGATCGCACAAACAGCTGAAGCTGCAGGCATGACACCTCAACAACTTTGTGACAAGTATTCTGGTCTTTTTCAACAACTTACCAAGGATTTAAACATGTCGAATGATGATTTTATTCGAACTACAAGTGATCGCCATAAGAAATTTTGCCAATATATCTTTAAAAGAGCTCAAGATAATGGAGATATTTACAAAGGAACGTATGAAGGATGGTATAATGTACGTGAAGAAACTTTTGTGACGGAAAATGAAGCTGCACAAACTAATTATAAAGATCCAACTTCGGGAGTTCCTTTGAAGAAAATGCAAGAAGAATCGTACTTTTTTAAAATGTCCAAGTATCAAAAGAGACTTGTTGAACATTTTCATGCAAATCCAGACTTTTTACAACCTGAAAATGCTCGTCAAGCCATTCTCAAGAGGTACAGATTTTTATATACTTCATCTTTTAATTCTCGATAGATTGGAAGAACCTTTGCATGATCTTTCGGCTTCTCGTACTACTTTTTCTCATGGTATTCCACTCCCTGATGATTCAAAACACGTCATGTATGTGTGGTTTGATGCTCTTTCCAACTATATGAGTGCTTTGGACTATCCTAATGGCCCTTTGGCCAAGTATTGGCCTGCCAATGTACACATTATTGGTAAAGATATTACATGGTTCCATACTGTCATTTGGCCATGCATTCTCATGAGTGCTGGCTTTCCTCTTCCAAAGCGAGTCTTCGCCCATGGTTTCATCAATGCCAGGGATGGAACGAAGATGTCCAAGTCGATTGGTAATGTCATTGATCCTTATGATATGATTTCCAAGGTTGGGCTTGATTCTTTCCGCTATTTCGTTGTTCGTGGAGCTCGTTTTGGTGCTGATATGCCTTTCTCGGTCGATGAGCTAATAGCTATGCACAACTCGGATCTTGCAGATACTCTTGGCAATCTTGTGCACCGTGGTTTAACACTTAGTGTCAAGTATGCAAATGGTGCTGTTCCTGATGCCACTGCTACTCCTTGCTTTGATGTTTCTGCTCTCCGTACTGCTACTGAAGAGGTACAATTGTTCGCAAAGTTGTCCGTAATCATGAGTTTTAGGCTTTCCAAGCTTTCAACTTGCAAGATGGCTGTATTGCATTTATTGAGGCTGTCAAAGAAACCAACAAATACCTCACTGATGCTGCTCCTTGGCACATGACTGACAACAAAGCAAAGCTTGTTGTTGTCCGCACGGTATGAACAAAAACAAAATCATTCAATGTTATTAACGCATATTAGGTATTGGAAGCCATTTACATTTTTGCCCATTTTATGACTCCATACATGCCTGGCACCGCTACTGCCATTTTTGACAAGCTTCGCACCCAACCCAAGACTTTGACGCAGCTCAGCTCGTACTTTGATAACCTTACACCAGGCTCCCCAATTGCTGTGGGGGATATCCTTTTCCAAAAAGTTCTCAGCGATGCTGAAAAAGCTGTCCTTGAAGCAAAGAAGAACCCTGCTCCAGCTCCAGTTAAAGCTAAAGTCAAGACTGAAGTTCCTCTTTTCGCTGCTTGTGATATTCGTGTCGGCACTATTACAAAAGTTTGGCCACATCCAGACTCGGACAAATTGTACTGTGAAGAAATCGATGTTGGTCTCGATGCCCCAGTTCAAATTGCCTCTGGATTACGTCCTTTCTACAGTCAAGAACAAGTGCTCAATCGCAAAGTCATTGTGCTTTTGAATATTAAGGCAGCTAAGCTTGCTGGTTTCAAGTCTAATGGTATGGTGCTCTGTGCTTTAGACGATGCCAACAATGCTATTGAGTTTATCGAACCTCCAGCCGGTGCTGTAAATGGTGAGCGAGTTGTTATTGCCACTGAATCCGGTGATCCAGTATCAGAAGGTCAAATGAAGAAGCAAAAGATTTGGGAAAAGTTGTCGGTGGATCTTAAAACCAATGGTAACTTGGAAGCCACATACAAGGGTGCAGTCATTACTACTTCTGTTGGTCCATGCAAAGCCAAGAGCCTCAAGAATGTTCGCATCGCTTAAGGAAATCTATAGCCATCCGAACACTTTCTTTATTTCGTTGATTTTGTATCCGAAGCTAATGCAATGATTGTTTTTCACCTTTAGGCAGGCTTGGACTGAGTTTGGATCTTAACACGGGTAAGTCATTAAAGCTTGTGTCCTCTAAGGCAACTACATGGCGGGAATCCAATCTTACATAGTATTCAGTTTGCTTATGCTTTCGTTCAGGTAGTCGAGGGCTAATTTGAACTGTGGGTAGACGAAGCTTTACGGCATTACACTCCATAGTCAACTGAGTTGGGCTTTTACTGATGTAATTGTGTGCTAATCGATGACGTTTAAAATGTCCGACTGCCGATTGTACTGCAGCCGATGTTAGAAAAGGATTTGGTGGCTTTGGTGGCAATGGAACTTGAAGAATTACAGTGGGCTCCTTAACAAGTTCTGGTGGAGTTGTTGTATAAAATACTGGTCGAGCCTTTAGGGGATACATTTTGTAAAGTGCTATAGATTTATACGTTCGAAAGACATTAGGGTCTGGGTCCTTTTCATTTGGAAGGGGGTGAGTCTTTCCTGAGGTATCTACAATCTGCCATGAACCATTATATGTGGCATATTCAATCTGCAATTTCATGTAAATGCATAGGAATTATGATGATTTTAACCTTGAAAGGAGATGATTTTTCATCCTCTTGGAAAATACGACCAACGAGAAAAGTAAGAAATTCATGTCGGTGCCACGAGTGATCAAATAACGTAGTTAATTCCATTTCAGTTAATTCATGCCGACCATCAAAGCCTTCGACATTACCTTTGTTTCTACTGACAGAAGTCAAAGTTATCACAGCACCAATTACACCAAGTTCATCTTTGCGATACCATACATCACCAACAAGAGGAGGACTACTTAGTAATAATCCTCTACGTTCTCGTTTGTACATTTCAACACCTTTCGATGGACCCTATACCTGATACGTCAACGATGATTAGGGTCTTTAAGCTTGTACCATGTTCAAAGAGCAAAAATGGGTACTTTTTGAGTCGTAAGAGCTAACTTGAAATGAACCAAGAGACCAATTATCTTGACCAAATGACCCAACTAAAACACCTCCCAATGTCCAGAGTTTAATTGTTGGAATTTCTTCACTACTTGATGTCAATAAGAATGTTTCAAGGATTCCTGTGACTTCAACATAATCTAAGCTAGCAATCGGTGCTGTGTGAGCTGACCATTCATTAAGGCGCTGGACTTCAAAAGGTAATCTATCAGGAGCTCCAAGCCGAAAGATTTGAACTGTTCCACTAGATAAACCAGTAAAGACTAGTTCCCCATCAGCATCGCATTTAGCAACACGAACATCTATTGAAGGTAATGCATTATTGTCATATAGTGCCACAATAGCATAAACGAGCATTTGCCTTGGATTTATCAACACTAAAGTGGAATTTGTTGTCACGCCGATTAAAAGACCCAATTTCAATGGGTACATCAAAGCTTCAATTCCTAAGAATTTTTGAGCCAAAATTGAAATGAGAGTGAACTTACCACTATTGAAATTGAATTTATGCATCATATCACCCGAATTAAAACTCCAAAGTATGACTAACCATAATTGTTAAATGTCAAGACTTGATGAAGAATCAGTACCACATCCATCAACACCTCCTGTAGCAATACACTTTGGTGGACAAAATGCAAATGCTAGTACATCGCCAGTGTGAAATTTTCCACTATCAACTTGCTCTGGCATGCGCCTCAAATACTCCGAGTTGTTTCCATCATTCCATAAGTACACTCGTCGATCCCACCCAGTGCAAGCCACGTATTTAGTTTGTACAAAACCTCGTCCAGAAGAATAGGGAACAGAGGCTGTAAGAGGCAAAACACAAGTAATTTCATTCGATTTCATTCTTTGAGTTTTGCGTACATCTTTTTCCAATGACTTATCGGATTCTTTGTCTTTTTTAAGTGTCATAAGTAGACTTCCATTACTAAAATTCCATAGTTTGATACTATCACCAGCATAACTTCCTGTAATTAACCTTCTGCCTGATGCATCTAATGCCTGGAATGAAAGTTAATTATATTGCAATATGCTAAGAGTACCGCTGCTGTAATTGTGGTGTGTGAAATAGCAAAATTTGATATCATTGAGCCATCAAGCAAGTCCCACAATACTACATGTGCATTTGTATCAATACTCACAACTTGCTGAAAAGATGGATTATAAAGCGCTTTACAAATGGGATGTTCATGTTGTTGAAAAGTTTCTGTGGCACCAAGCAATGAGTGCATGGGCCATTCACTTATTGTACTTGAAATAGTAATTAGCTGCTTTGATCGATCATCATAAGCAATGGAATGCACTTTATGTTGCTCATGACTAGCATCGTCGATCACTTGAGTACACTTGTAATTTTTTACATCCCATACACGGACTATGTTGGCATAGTCAACTAATGTATTTTAGTAATATTTCTTACCAATTCCATCGAGACCAAGGCTTAGTAGACTGCATGATGGGCTATTCCAGAGAACTTGACGAATTGAGCCAATATTATCTGATAGCTGTCCAACAAGACGGACAGAATATGGACTCCAAAGCAAAATTTGTCGCTCAAGTCCACAACTTGCAATTAATTTTGGCTCTTTACACCAAGCAAATGAATAAACAGCACCTTTATGCTCTCGAAAATCTCGTTTTAATATTCCACGGGTCATATCAACTACCTACTTTCATATTAATATTGCATAGCAATCATAATAAAACCTTAATGGAGCCATCATGAGATGCAGATACTATGCAATTCAGATCAGCAATATATTCAAGTTGGGAGATATAATCATTATGACGTTCTGCTCTTTGTATTCGGCAAAGCTTAATCGTAGGTTTAGCATGACAACCAAGTTGACCATCACAAATATGCCAAGACAATGAATCATCAAATGTTATTTGACTGATTGCTCCAACATCGTCTCCAATAAACAAACTTTCCTTTTGAGTATTTTCATCAATCATTGTGCTCATACACAGTGGAGTGCTATGCTTGAGATCACTTAATGCCAACTTTGATACTAGTTTCTTCTCATTTGTTGTATGATCATAAAATCCAATTCCATTTTCTAAGGATGCCACAACTACTTTAGCTGATTGCTGTAAATATGCTATGCTAAATACCCAGTCACATTTACTTTTTGCTATTGCAGTCTTGAAAGAGCTTATTGGTGCTGTTAAATTGGTCGGTACATACGTTGATATGATACCACCATGAGTACAAGCTAAATAATGTCCATTTCTTGGTAAAATGACTAAGCCCACACATACATCTTTAGTTCGATGTATGCATCGAGCAGCTTGATCTTGGGCCTATTATCGTAAATAATATAGTGAATTCAATAGAAATCAAACTTACATAGTTTGATCGAGGCACAAAAGTTGTTGTGATGGGTTCTTTTGTAGTTGAGTTAAGAAACATAAAGTTTGTAAATTCATCCCAGTCAACTGTTCCATCAGAATTAGCATCAATTTTCATGAAAAGTTGGGAAATTTGAGTTGGTGTCCAATGCTGGCCGCCAAGTATTGATGCAAAATGATGTACAAATTGCTTTTCACTCAAAGCTGAGTCCTTTTTAAATACTTGGTGAAGTTTTACGAGGTCACTGAGTTTGAGCCCGGAGTCTTTCTCTGTACTCATCTATTTTAGATTTATTGGTTGCCTTTATATAACAGTGCTTCACCGATAGTACTAACTTATTAGATTGTAAATGAATCCTGATAAAAACGAGACTGAAGAAAGAGAACAAAATGAACGCACATTAATGCTTTATGCTGAAGCTGAAAGTGTTGTTGGATTGCCACCAGAACACCTCGTAGTCGAGCAAACCCAATATCATCGATTTATTACAAGTCTGTATTTGAGTGTGCTTTTTGATTGCACTGGTAATGGAAGCTCAGCTATATGTTGGGGATATCATGGGGTAGCAATATTTAGTAATTACTATTGAAATTGGGCTAGAGCATGTTATTGTGCACGGTACTCAGTTTTTTAACCAACTCGCCAATATCGAGTCTAGTCAATCAATGGATCAACCAAGGTACACGTGATATGATTGATATATTTCAGCTTTGTACTAGGAATACTTTGTGGTGGTGTTATTCCTACAACTACTACAATTTATATGGAACAAGCCATGGCTGTTTTGACCGGTAGCCTAAATGATGAAAAGCAATCACAATTGCCACTTGATGAGTGTCTTCCTCGCTGTCTTGCTAGTGTAAAATTTCTAGTCTAATGCAACACTGAGTTTTCAATGTTAGGTTGCAATATTGTATAAAAATCCATGTGAAGCAATGAAGACTGCAATTAATATGTGCAAAATGGTTGATAATACACAGGAAACATTGGATGTTGTGCGTTGTCTTGTAAGAGATATCAACTTTCAATTATTAATCCATTTTCTAGGTTTGCATGTACCTTGGAATCATACAAGGCAAACCAAGTGCCAAATACATAGCTCCATACTTTGTTCCTGATGGACTAGATCCTCTCTACTGGGATATTTATCCTGTGTGTCCTGCAGTGGCTAGAGTATGTTATAGTTTGGCCTTAATTTACGCATCATTAGGTTATCAAAACACTATTCGGCAGCTCCATTATTAATGCTACATGCTACAAGGCTAATGGTATCATCTACATTAGTGTGTCTTGATAGGAATTTATTAGGTCATAGCATAACAACACTTTCAGTGCTGTGGCGTCTATTAGCTTCAACAAGATCAGTGGTTGATGCATTGCCACGATTGAAATTGTTTGACCATGTAGGTTCAGGGCTTGCTTCACTGTATGGTCTTTTTGTTGGTATGCGCTCAAATACTTACTAATGCGATTATATTGCACAGGAGCTGTGTTTGGAACTCCAGACCCAAGAATTCACAGTCGCGGCAGTCTTTTGTTTGAAGATTTTATCCATTTAACATTGAACAATGCGTGGACATATTCATTACAAGCTGAAAATTCCACACATATTTCAATTGATGCATACAATATGGTGTGGGCTCTTTATTGCTCTACCGCAGAATTATGTCGTCAAATACAGACTAAAGCCCAGCTTACTATTGAAAGTATAAGACATGACCAAAAGCCACCTGATGTGTATAACTCAATTGATGCATATTTGCTCGATGTGACACAATGCTTTGCTCAATTCGACCAGCTCAATGTATAAAATAGATCATCTATATTTGCTCAAGTGATATAGGCAACACTCGTACCACCACAACCAATTCCAGTTTTAATAAAGCCTGTAGTTCCAGTAGCAGCAACAGGTAATGTCAATTGATAAACATCTTGGTAATGTTTCATAGAAACTTTGAATTCTGTTTTGTCTACTGATGCAATCATTAAGTCAAAAGTTAAACTACCTCAGCTCACAAAGCGGAACTCGGTGGTTCATGATAAGGGTATTGTAATAACGAAATCAAATTAATGAAAGTTCTAGGCTCATTATCCCGGTGTAAGACTGGGCCAAATCAAGGAGTTAAAATGACACGACATCGTGTTCAACCAAACGTCAACAACGAAGAAGAAATGCTTAAAAGTTTACTCCGTCCTATTCTCTTTGACCGATATGCTGAATTACGACTAACAATTAAAGTAAAGTACAATTTACGAGCTATTTAACTTATTTTATCTAGACTCATTTTCAAATGCAATTGGAATCTCAACTTACCACAGAGATTACCAAAGCTTTTAAACAAAAAAATGCGGTTGGTGTTTGGGCTGCTCGTGATATTGCGGCAAAACAAGTAATTAGCAATGTGCAAAGAAGTCACGTATACGATTCAAAAATGATGGCACAAATTCGACTTCACAAGACATTACCATCAGCAATGCAACAAATTTTCTATCCTGAAATGTCAGAGCACAATCGTTTATTCAATTTATTTCTCGATACCAATCAAGCAGTAGATAATTTATATTGAGTGATTGCTAAGCAAAATATATCAAAACTTTAAACCTTTTCACGAATCCACGGTATATCTAATAAAATCATTATCATTTATAAAGTGAACTACAGCAGTTTCAGTCTAAAAAGTGTATATATTTTTAACTCAAGTTACTCAAGTGTAGCACTTTCTAGTATACCTTGAAAATGGACACTCCAAGTACTGGTATCTTCTCTAATGCTAAGGTATTTTATACAGTTAAATTGTAGAGATCAGCTCGATACCTCCAATTGTACCTGGAAATGTGGACACAACACCAACACCTCCAGTTGCTACTGAAAATGTAAAGTCTTCACCTAGCACACCTGAGAAAGTTGAAATAAGCTCAATACCTTCAATTGTACCAGAAAAGACTGAGATAAACTCAATACCTTCAGCTGTACCAATGAAGGTCGAGGTAAAATCAAACCCCTCAAATATACCAGAAAAGGTTGAGATAAGCTCATTACCAATTGAACCTGAAGAGGCTGGCAAGAGCTTAAAACCTTTTATTACTCCTGAGAATGTCGAGACTATCACAATAGCTCCAGTTGTACATAAGAGTGAAGAGTATGCAGTACCTGCTAATACTAAAATTCCTGTAAATGAACCAATTCCGCTGACAGAACCATCCAAGAGTACAGATACTGCATCAAGTGTTAATACTACAACAACCAACGATAGTACAGTTAGAAGTTCAATTGAAAATACAACAACTAAAACCCATGAGGAATTAACTAATCATGACAATATTTCAGCTATTTCAATTCATAATCCACCAAGTGAACACATTGTGCCAATGGCTGATGTACAAGTACCAATTCCTTCAAATGAAAATATAATACGCCCGTCAACTCATCACCGCCCTGGTTCAGCAAAAAAGAAATTAACTCGTCCTGAAATGATTCAGAGTGCAAAAGATTTAGCTGCAGCAGAGCATTTAGGTGCAGGGAAATCTTTTTATCGTACAACCATGAAAGACATTGCTGAATTGGGTGTCGGATTACAACTTTATTTTCTCTTTACAAAGTATATGAGTGGATGTTTTTTTGTTATGACTCTTCTGGCATTACCTGCTCTTATTATGCATGGGACAAGTCATGGTGTCGACACTCAAATGATTGATCCATTACGACTAAGTTTATATACAATTGCAAATGGAGGTGTGAATTCCACCAGCAATGCAACTACACAATGGTGTCTTGATAATCCATTTACACAAGTTCCAACTACAGTCAGCTCCATTGTTACTGCATGTGATTTACTCCATTCAGTAGCCTTTGCATTATTTATATGGTACTTTCAGGTAAGAAATCAATACGACTTAATGGTTAAAGTCATTTTGTAGCATACTACCAAGGCTGTGATTGCAATGCAAGCAGATGCAATAACACCAGCTAAATATGCAATATTCGTTCGAGGATTGCCTCGATCAGCTACTGTTGAATCTATTATTGCTCACTTTAATCAACGCTATAATCCATTGATAGATCGTAAAGATTACCCTATGACTTTGGGATGTTTTGGCCGTGGTAAAAGCACAAATTTACTTCCTAATCTAACACACTCGGGGCAATTGAGTAAACCTGTTAACAATACTGATCATTTGATCAGTGAAAATCCAATTTATCTCAATACACATATTGCTGAAGTTAGTATTGCTCATGCTTCAGGAGGATTACTACGTACTTTTCTCGCAATGGAATATTTGACTGCAAAAGTTGCAGAGCTTGAAGATATTTTAAAAACACTACAAGCTTCATCTGATGAAGTGAAATCTCCTAAAGAAAGCAAACAACGCGAGAAAAATATTGCCAAGTAGATTTATTACAATATAAAGTACATTTATGTTTCAATAGGTTTGAGAAAGAACTTGAAAAAGTTCAAATGACTTTGGACAAAAAAACAAATAAAATGAAGCAGCTACGTAGTAAAGGAGCATCGTACGTTGATGATTGTGAATGCGCATTTGTAGTTTTCAATAGCGTGGAAGCTCAAAAGAGGTAACCATTGTATATGTTAAAATATAGCTAATATTGATAAAGATGCTTGAGAGATTATCGAATGAGTTGTTATAGTATTCTTCGGCATTTTCAACCTAAAGAATTGCAATTTGAAGGAAAATATCCCTTGAAAATTCGACAAGCACCAGAACCATCTAATATTATATGGGAAAATCTCGAAGTTCCAGTAGCTGAAAGGCGATTAAGGTATTTATGATATTATTCAGTACACTCATGTTATCTAGACGCTATTTCACGAATTTCATCACATTTTTACTATTATTGTTGTCTTGTGGTATAATTTCATTAGCTCAAAGGTAAGTTGATAATGTAATGCTTAAACTAAAATATTGCAGTGCACAAGCCAAGTTTTCATCAGTAACTATACCAAGCTTTTGCAATGAAGCTCTACCTGCTATATTCACAGGCAATTACTCCAATATTTCAAAGTATACCTGGAATTTATATTGGAATCAATTCCCTACTAATACAACTTGTCCTACTGGAAGCTATTACATTAGTTATGTAAATGGTATTGCTGTGAAGGAACCAGCAGTTGGCAATGCAACACAGTGCTTAAATCCATGTTTATCAACACAGTCAAATATCGATTCTACATGCAGCACATTACCATGTTTTAAACCTCAACTAGAAGATATTAAGACTCGTCCATGTACTACATATAAAGCTTCAGATATGTTAAAATGCTATTGCGAACCAGCTCTTACTAAAGCAATTAAACTTTATGGGTATATCGAAGGTCCAAGGAAAATGTACAATTATGAGGTGAGTTTTTGCTTTGTTAATGAATAAAAATTGAAGAAACTATTAGCTGCCATGCCAAGAGTATTTACAACAATATTTAAGTAAAAATGCAGCATTATTCCTTGCAGCTGGGACAGTCATTGTTGTCAATTTATTTCTCCAAACAATATTACGTGCTTTTGCTGATTTTGAGCGTCATGTTAGTGAAAGTGAACGTACTTCGGCTATGGTCATAAAACTCTTCTTTGCCCAATTGCTTAACACGGGTAAATCATATATACTTCTCCCAATATTTAATCTATGCTATAGGTATTATTGTGCTGCTTGTTAATGCCAATTTGACTAATGTCCCATTGCCATCCCAAGTTCGAGATATTTTACATGGACAATACGATGATTTTGTACGTCAATGGTATATTAGTGTTGGTGTTGGGATTTCTACTACGATGATAATTAATGCAATATCACCGCAAATCGGTCCATTTCTCAAGACATATATTATCGGCCCAATATCTCGCTGGCACGCAATTCGTTCTGCAGTCACACAAAAACAAATGAATGAATTGTACGCAGGTCCACCATTTGATATTTCCCTTCGGTAAATACTTTTTCATGTTAAACTAATTACTTTATGTTATCTAGATATCCTCTGGTGCTAAATACTGTGTTTGTGACGATGATGTATTGTGGTGGCATACCTATTTTACTACCTGTTGCATCGTTAGCTTGTTTTGTTATGTTTCAACTTGACAAATTGACTATGATGAGACTATATTCTGTACGAACTGCATACGATGAAGTAAAATAATAATGCTTATGAAAAATTTACGAATTTCTTGTAGGCACTTGGCGAACTATCGTTGTCAATGTTACCATTCGCTCTACTCATTCACCTTGGGTTTTCAACGTGGATGTATGGAAATGGTACATTTCTTCAATCAAATTTACTCAATGTTCAATGGGTACTACAACAAGTGGGTTTTCAATCAGTGGGTAATGCTACTGATGTAAATGCTTTATATGAAGAGTTGCAAAATGCTGTAAGTAAATATGATCCATTGGGGAAAAATGGCTTATCATCAAAAATTTGGCGTGTTAATGTCTTTCCTGTATTTCTTTTTTTCCTTTTTACAATTGTGTGGTTGATTTTGTCAAAGTTATTTGGTTATCTTTTACGACCAATTTTCAATAGTACTCTTGGAATTTTTCTTCGTGTGTTATCCCTTTTATGTTCATCTGCAGCCAAATCTTTAAAGAATGTTTTAATTAAGCGTAAATACTCAACAGATCACTCAATCATAGCTCAATACCCCGACTTTACTGGAGAGTACCAAGTTATGCATCTGCAAAAGTCCAAAATCGTTGATACAACCAAAGGATTCGAGCTACAAGATAATGGTGTACTCATCCGAAAGTGGACTGTTGACACAGAAATGCGTAATAAAGGTGATCGAATGCTCACGTGGGAAGCTATGGCAGCTCCCGTAAAAACTTACGATATAGAAGCCAATCCAAAATACAAAGTATCTCTCAACATCATTGTGATGACTAATTATGATATAGAATGCAGTGAGTGAGTTGCTTAATGCAAGAAGACGTCTAGGTTCTGAAATTCTCAAATCTGAAGACAGCAAAAAGTCAAAGAAAAAGGCAAATGGAGCTACTGTAGTGCCATGTTAAGGAGTTTATTTTTCTTCGGCAAGTGTATAAAATCCTTGGGCATACTTGACACCAAAGTCTTTAGCATCAGCAGGGGGGTGCTTGAGTGCTTTGCGAGGATTTTCATCCAATTCCTACAATTATAGTTAAATTTGTTCATAAGAAATATTGTACTTGAAAGATTTCTTTAAGGTCACCGCTGTGTTTTTCGTACATTTTGGCTACAGATATTGCATATAGCATAAAGTTTGCAAATAGATTAAATACCTAAGCGTGTAGCCACTGTTGGATCATATTCAAGAGAATCATGGCGAGGATTAGCTTTCGATGTTTTAAGATTATGCGAAGATTTGGCTAATTCGCCTTCGCTGAACGGAGCACCCGAGTGTTTACTTTCCATCAGATTAAAAAGTTGTTCGATGACCACTCAAAAACCATCCTTAACCTTCGATAACCTCGTTGCAAGTTAACGATATTGCATTAAGCACTTTAATGATTAAAAATCTCATAGATCGATTATTGAATTCAAAGCTAACAAAAGTGATATTATCATAAACAATACTGTATGTCAAAAAGTGAACATATTCAGCTTAAGTTTGCCTTTCTATCGACTTATCACGAAAATACAAAAGTCAAGTAATTTGATTGTGCACGTAGGAATATAACATGAAAAAGATGTTTAAAGCAATTGTACCCATGATTGTGCAAGAATAGGTCATTCATTCTCGTTTAAAATGACTCGTGTCAACTTTGGGAAGAAGTGCGACACTTGATCTGATTTTCACCTGATGCACGATAATCAGATCATTGTGTAAAATGCACTTTTTTAAGCAATGCGTAGTTTTTGTCGGTCTATTTGGAGCTATTAATGCTATTGATGGACGTCCACCGTGTGATCCTGGAGTTCTACTTGAAAAGGCTGGTGTCAGCACTTTAAAGAGCTGTTTAGCTTCGGCTAACGTAACGCTTGATCAAGTAAACCAAGCTCATGCTTCAGCAATTTGCGCTGTACCAACGTGTGTGACTGTGCTCACTCAAGCGTCTACAACGACAAATTGCCCGCAAGGTCAAGAGTTTGGCGCTATTTGCAACTCAACATCCAATTCTACTACAACAACACCAGTGGCGACTACTTCCCCACTCACTTCATCGACACCTTCAGCTACGACTACTACAACTTCACCAGCAGCTACAACAGCTACAACAACCACGGCACCACCTTCCAAAGCTCCTGTTTCGTCAGCTAGTGCACAAAGCATCGCTGGCACCATTCTCGTTGCATCAATGGCTGTAGCTCTAAACTTTTAACGAGAACGAATACTTGTTTAATCAATCGTCCATAATTTGGAGCGTAATATTAACTGCTTCTGCGATTTCAGCAGCTTCGCTTGGTGTCGGAGTTGTTCGTCGAGCTACATCGATGCTAGCTTCACTAGGAATTGGAGTTCGCTTTCCAGTAAAGTGGGCAGTGTCCAAATGCATGAGAGATCGAAAACTCTGTCGATAACTTCCAAGGCCATGGCTCACAAAGTTGTTGCGATGGGCTAACACAAATACACGGTCAACCACGGTGGGTTTAACAACAATTCCACGAACTGAGTTACCACCACAGAGTAGAGTGATTTCTGTTCCCACATGCTTAAAAATACCAACACCTTCGATGTTAACATTGGTATAATCTCGTTTGGGGTACTGAGTAATAACATCACCATCGTTAATGATTCGAAAGGCAGAAATTTTACTGTCAAAGAACTCTTGAAATGTGTGATTGCCTACGCGTGGACTTCCAAAATTGTACATGATAATGTTTAGTGTTGGATGTTTTAGAGCCATATCAATAGCAGCAATTGTAGCCAAAGCACCACCAAGGCTATGTCCAGTGCAGTACAACACACTTCCTTCGGGTATATTGTCAATTGCTGAGTGAATATGCTCAATAAGAGTGGTGTAGGCATGAAAGAAACCAGAATGAACATAAACTTCTTGGTTGTGACCTGCTTTCTTTTTTGTCTTTTTGCCTTGTGCAATATAATCGGTACCAGGTAATCGAATTTGCCTTGATTTAAGATCGGTGAGCCCATTTTTTAAACTTCCAGTACCACGAAATGCTAGGATAAATCGTTCCTTGTGCTTTTCATAAACCAACAAGGCATTTGTATCTGTTTCGCTATCGTGAAAAGCAGCTAATATTTCGCACTGAAGTACATCTAAATGAGGCAAATCTTTTCCAACATGACCACACGAAGATGGTGAATGAGGATGCAAATGAGTTGTGTAATAGCTTACAACTGAAAGGTTTAGCATAGTCACCGCAGTTTCCAAGCAAAATACATTTAATGAATCTTGCTCTGCCTCAGTCAGACAAAAAGCAGCGTATTTGGCTCGGTTCATTTTGCTTGAAATGCGTGTAGAAGCTCTTCGAATGGAACTAAATCGTCGGGATTGAGGTGATGGCAATGGAATGTAGCAATGCAATACAATCCATGAAAACATTTGATCCCGAATTAAACTTCCAAGCCACAGTGAAGTTTGATCATAAGGGGATTGACCATTCAATGGGTTACTTGGTTTTGCAATAATCGATTGTCGAATTAAAGTATAAGCTGAAGCAAATGCAAATGGCACAACGAGTAATGATATGACTCCATAAGTGATGTATTGAAATGAAGCACTTCGATATGGTTGGCGTCGAACAATATTTCCTCTTCGATAAGTCAGCCACATCACCATAATACACTGAACAAAAAATTCGAGCCATGAATTCAAGTTTAATAGAGGGTATTCTAGTGATGGCGTATTAAGAATTTGATATGCCCCTTGTACTGCTGTCAAAATAGCCACAGCTAGGACTTTCTTAATGTAAAATCGAGTTGTTTTGTTCAGTTTAGTTGTTGCCATTCCATCGCAAAAAAGCAAAATTGCTAATCGTGAACCATTTTTTCCGATCAAACGAAACCAAAATGCAAATTGACGTCCAGTGTATGATATTGTCCAACATTGATAAATTGACATATACTCAGTCACACTAAATGGTAAACAAATCCAACAAAGTAATGCAAAGAGCTGTCCTTGTATCCATTTCCATTGTGGCAATGGAAGTACAGGGTTGGCAAACATGTGCACGCGATATGCAAAGTATATTGAGCATGAAATATTGATAAATGTGAGCACAATACAGACTACAGTTGACATGTAAGGTGCTGTGTATGTAGTTGCCAATTGAATAGTCACAGGTGAAGCTGGCGATGGTACTAATACACTAGCTGTCAAGACACTAAATAAGTCGATTTTATATCGAAAAAGTTTGCCGTAGTCAATTCTAAATGCTTCCGATTGAATCGTATCTTGAGCCATATACTTCCACATAATCGATGTAAAGTTGACTATTTGCATTTGAGACTCGACATTTTCAAAAGCCTGAACTATAATCGTTCCATTGATTGTCCTATTCCCAACAATTGCGTCTATCCATGCAGTTGCATTACTTAAAATGTGTATTGATATTTGCTCTGCTTTGGGTGAAAATTCAATGAAAGCAGTATCATTCTCCATTAAAAAAATTTCTGATGTGTACGTTCGTGTTGTTTGATCCAATGCAACTACTGAAATAAGTATTATAGCCACAAAATAATACACAGTTAAGAGTCCAACAACATGTTTTTTCGTCATGACTTCGAGAAGAACAATCGGTTCTGATGGAGGTCGTAAGAGGTCTTCTTTCCAGCTGCAATTTGGGTTGAGAAGCTTATCATGTGTGGCTAAATGCAATAATTCATTTGCAATATTTTTAAACTTGGCCACAGCCTATGGATTAATGTAGTTGTAAGTTGTAGAGAACAATATTTTTATACCTTTACGGGACCCTTTAACACGACAGTAAGTGGTGGCCGCTTAGGGCGAGTGAACACTTGCATTGTCTATCCAATTTAAAATGGCTCGAAAATTGAGTTATTTTCAGATACAACAAATACTCGAACTACTGAACTGTTTTTTAGCAGATTCATTGCATACACCAAAAAATAAGGGAACTGCACTTAAACCAATAAATTTTGTCAATTACTATAGTAGCATTAGTTGTTTTCGAGTATCTGATCAATAAAAGTATCGATACGATAAGGAAATCAGTGAATTTTTGCGTTCAGATATTGTTGAAAACAGTATAATATAAGTCCCAGAAGCTAGGGCTGATATAAGACACAAACTCTGTTAAAGAGTTTAATTTAGTCAAAAAATTGTTTTAGTGCGTACACTGGTATCCCTCAATGATATAGTGATATCAAACCGTTCTCAATTTCTCAAAAGCGAAAGTATTATCGAGGTCCCTTTGATATCTCTTACTGATTTGGAATTGATCAATTGTGTAGTTTGTATTGTATAGTACTAAATGGTACAAGCTATACAATTCGTTTTGTTTAAACGTGTCTCTGATTATGCTCTTTTCAGAACAAAAATAAATTCAATAGGACAAATATCGTAAGTGTTATAATATTACTTCAATTATTGAACAGTAAGTTAATACTATTTACTTCCCCTAAACATATAATAGTGTAATTTTGCAAATAAGATATAATGAAATTGGCGCCAAAATTGAAACATTTTTCAAAAAGCAACCTCCCACGCAAGTGAATTTTACCATTGCTCGATGCTTCATTCCAAACAACGTCATGGAGATGCAATGTAGAGTGCAAGAAAGCTTAAATTAATGCGTATCGACGAGGACGCACAAGCAGATTGAACAAATCTAATCATATTCCTCTTCTGTCGCCTCTCGGACTTTCTCGAGCTGTCTTTAACGAATCTCCAGCACCTATACACAGACAGAATGAAGCGATTGAACCGTTGAAAGGTACTTGTGTTCGTGAGTGTGGGAGGAAGACTTGTCATTGTGAAAGCAGGTGTTGTTGACGCAGATGCTGGAGGGGCTTAAGCATCGCGTGCTCGAGAGCTCCAAGCAGCTCAAGACACAGGTAGAAGGCCATGCTGTCGATATGAACCAGCTTATGAGTGTCAACTTTACGAATGCTTCCGAACGTCTTGGCGCAGTGGCTGTGGCAACGATCGCGACTGTCAACAGTGCTTCCATTGACATCAACAATCGCATGCACTCGAGTGTGAATTCTGCGTCCGAGAAGATCACAGCAGTCGCTCAAGTTGTGACTGCACCTGCAGTGAATGCATTACCTCCCGTGGGGAAGAAAGAGCCTGATGAAGTTGTGGGAGGACCATTCTTCGCTGCGATGGCATATCGGCAAGAACAAATAAATGTAGGGCATCGAAAATTGCTTAAAAGGTACTTGAAGCAATGGAATTAATGCTCTTACATGTGTAGTGGTGAAAAGCTATCGGAAAAGTTAGCAGCAACACGACGACGAGTGACAGAAGAAGCTCAAAGTGCGTTGTTTATTCAACATAACTTTGCCAGTTTAACGCAGATTGCAGAGGATATACGAGGAATTAGGTACTCTACGAATGCTTTTTGTAGAGATAGTGATGTTGTTGTAGAGACACAATTCAATCGTTAGTGGTTGCGTTTGAAGAAGTTGAACAACATCTCATGTAAAGAATCTATGCAAAGCACTATTGTAAATAAGTATCAATAGGTCTAAAACGGAAGAGCATTTAACAGCTCAAAATGCGTTGTTTGCTTTGCATCAGGTACTATTTGTCGAATCATGAAGTCTAATTATTGTATAATAGCAAGCAGAGTTAGAACTGTATGAGAATGCAATGCTTGTTCAGAAAGAAATGAAAGCACGCCAGATTCAAGAGGAACGGTACGCAAAGCTACTATAATATCAACTAATGCACACATTGTTAGACGAAAAGCTTTAGGAGAAGCATTTGAAAAGGATCTACAAACGTATCAAGCTCTAATGACATATCAAGGGCATGTTCCTACTCCTCGTACGCATTCTATTGTCTTCATCATCTAATCTTGATCGTAATAGTCGATGAAGGAACGATGTCGGAGCAAAGATCTCGACTCGAATCCATTGATTTAGTTGTGGAACCTGATGTCGATTTAACTGCTTTTTATAATGGAGATGAAGACCCTGGAGTCACCCGATTGCGACAAGATAGTGAGTTGAGCGACGAGTAGAGATATCGTACTTGTAATATCTAACTATTGACTATACTCGATGGTACTGTAGAATTGCCTCTATACACGTTAACGTAGGTAGCTACATATCGGTCAATCGAAGGGCAAACGCAGACACGAGCACAGCCATGAGGCTCAAAACACCTCCTACGAGCACAGGCAAAGCATGACCCATCGATGTTTGCACGAGGCACGAAGCCACAGCAAAATTGATCAATTGCCCTGCACAATTGGCAGAGTTGAATGCTCCAGCGTAGAGTCCCAATTGATTTTCTTCACCTTGGCCAATAACGTACAAGATCACTGGGATTTGCATGGCGAAGACAGCATTTTGTGTGATTGCACACTGGACAACAATGGCTACGTTGAGTTCAACAATCTTGGAGAATGCCATGGCTGTCAATAGAGCTTGAGGAAGCATGGATAGTGTCAGAATTAGCTTGGCTCCAAAGGTACGTACGAGGTAAGGCAAGAGCACCATGAACACCAGACCAACAACATTGAATATTGTATCGGTAACACCTCCAGCAAGGCGAACGCCTCGGTTATATGCATCTTGAGCTGGAGTACAATTCTATTTCAATGAATCAATGAATGTGAACAAGATAACAAATTCTTACCGATCCACAAGCGTTGGCTCCATTAGCTTCCCCTCCAAATACTATGAGACCAAAGAATTGTCCCTTGGCTCCATTGTAAGCTGTGTAACCATATTGGACGAGGAAGAAACAAATGCAAAATGCAATGAGTTCCTTTGGTAGTGTTTTGAGCCCTGTGTATACAGCTGCAAAGGCATTGGCAACCTTTTTACATCGCGAATGCTTCTCCTTGGCTAGCAATGGGGTTTCTTTGGCCCAAATGCACACTGGCAAGACAGTAGCAAGCATAATTGCGATAAGAACCCAAAGGAATGCGTGAATCGATTCGTGAGCAGGACCAAAGATCAAAATGTACCCAGAGACACAAAATGATCCAGCAATCGAGTATGCTTGACCGATCGAAGCAGCAAGAACTTGACGACAACCTGCAAAATCAGCGAGGATGAGATTCACTGGTGTTTGTGTCACATTGACCGAAATATCCATCCAAATGTAGCACACAATTGTAAAGACAGCAGTCCAACGTTGATCCAGACCATGATCACCCAAAGCCAAACCAATTTCTCGAGCATACATCATAATCAACCAACATAACGAGCTGGTTAAAGCCCCAAACAACAAAAATGGACGACGACGACCATAGGAACTACAACACGTTCAGGACTATGATAATTGTAGTGCTATTACCTGGTGCACGTATCGCTAAGAACTCCAACCGTTGGTGCCACGAGAAGACCAGTGGTGGGACCAATAATTTGAATCAATTGCACTGCCCAACTTGGTACCATCGTTTCCAGAAGAGGACCAAAAGCTGCCCATTGAGCTGCCCAAGCCATGTTCATTGCCATCTTTGGAGCTGCCAAGAAGAGCATGAACAACATCGAGCAACCTTCAGGGTTGGAGGCCTCTTCGTAGTCACAAACCATCTTGGGCGTAATCGATCGGTTGTAGCCGTCGGGAGAGCCTAATTCAAGATGTTCGTGCATGATGAAATGAAAAGTGTTCAAGGCAGTTGGAAGTCTAAATCTTGCCGTTGGACTAAATATTTGCAATTTAACTGCTTCAATCAGATATCCTTTATGCACACAACGGTGTACAATCGAGTATCTGATTGACATTGACTTTAGTCCGTGCGTCGTCTCACGTGTTGAAGCTATCCATATCATTGAGATCAGCGTGGCCCTAATGGAATACGAACAATTATATCTGCATAATTGGCGTACACAGAACCTCGCATTAATAGTCACTAGTGAACAACGTATCCCAATATACAACATAATAGATGCATCAACTAATATAGACCTAATAAGAAACATGGCATCCACATACATCGTTATGGATATACTGTACACAGTTCGCCTTATTACTTAGCTCCAGCATCGTTAAGAGGTTCAATCTCGTTGCTTCACAGTCAAATTCACTTTCTTTCTCCATAGCGCGCCAAATTTGACAGTTTCAGATTTTTGCGATCTTGCAGACTAACTTCAACTTATTTTGTTAGCAAGCTGCCGATGTTTCGTACTCAATAAGTAAGTTCATTCAATTAATATTTAATGTATGGAATAAACTCTATTACATAAGCTTTATTCATCGTATTCCTCAAGCGACAATTGTTTGGCATCAGGAATAGCGTATGCTTTAGTTGCTTTTGTTTTGCCTTGTTTCATATTGCGAATAGCAGCATCGAAATCATCTTCATCAGAATCGACGGTCGCTGGCTTATTGGAAATGATTTGTTTTGTTTTTGGATGGCGTTGTGGTGGCAATTGACCAACAAGGATACCTGGTGCTTTACTAGCTTTGATCGCTTTTTCCCATGGCGCCATTGCGTGTTTGTACAATTCGAGTGATGTGCGTGCATCTTCAACAGAGTCGTGTTCTCCTGTTTGAATTGTTTTCTTCAAGACTTCTAGTGCTAGATTCTTGAGTGATTTTGGAAACAATTTCTATTTATCAATTTCAGCATATATGATCAATAATGAGAAGTAGTGTACCGTGCCATTTACTTTTCGACGCATATATGGTCTGTATTTGGTTGTATCCCGAATCATTCCTTTTGGGTGAGTAAGCATAAGTGCCTAAATAAAATGAGCATCATTTTCAATTAGCTTTTCAACCTGCATATCATTTCGTAAAGCATGTCCGACAAGAATTTTATCTTCAAAAATTTCAGCAACTTCTTGTTGGCACTACAATCAAACGTTTAATAGAAACTAATATCCTTATCGTACTTGAGTAAATGGAATAGCATCTCGTAAATGTTTCGAGCGAATACCACTGACATGTGTACGAAAATCAGTCACTCGTTCCATCGGTTTAACATGTTTATCATAAACAACATTGCCATCAAAATCAACAATACTGCATCGAGCAAGCACACTACGTGCTCCGTCCGATCCAACACCAACCATTTCACAATCCATTGCTACAATTGTGCTCGTGTCAATCCATTCAACATTCTTTTTCTTTTCAAAAGTCTTTTTCACAGGCTGTAAATCGTGTTTCTTTGGCTTATTACTTGGGCATGCAATTTTTGCCTTTAGCTTATCCCAATTACTTCCAGGAGCCACGGCCAAAGGCTTTGATACCTTCGCTTTCGTTTTCTTCTTCACAGGTGCGACCATGTTCCACTCAAAGCAATAATAAAAACTGCCACCAGCCATACAAACCTCCATCATCCCATGCAACATTAGGTATCAGAGTACATTTAGCTTGCAAGCTAAGAAGCTAATAGATACACATTCAATGCGATAAATGTATCAAGC
>JNBS01002560.1:0-11201 GCA_002081575.1 Thraustotheca clavata
AAAAAAATTACCTGTGAGAACGCCAAGCTGTAATATGTTTGGCAACTTTTTGCTTTTGTTCATTGCTAAGCGTGTCTTTGATCTAAGGAGAGTTTAGATCGTATAAAATATATAACTTTACGTTTGCCAATGCTTCCACAATGGACTTAACATCTCCATTTGAAGCAATTGCCAATTCAACACCTTCAAAAGTCATCGGTTCTGCCTCAACATTGGTATCGAGTTGAGCAATGATACGATTAATTACATCACGAATGAGATTTTTGTGTTGTTTCAAGTTGATCTGAAGCTTGCTTTCAAGCATAGCACGAACTTTTCGAGTTGTTAGTTCGTCAAGACTCATGGTTTGAATAATATGACTGATTTCCGATTCAATTTTGCTTTCCAAATCATCAACTTTTGGCTTTTTCGAAGCATCATTTTCACCAAGAGAACTGGTGGAAGACTTTCGTTTTACTGGAGATGTTTTCTTGGGTACTTCTTTTACATCTTCTTTAAGTACAGCTTTTGTCTTGGTTTTTTTGGTCTCTTTACTAAATTCTTTCTTGGCTTTTGGTTCTTTCTTTGGCTTTGTTTCCTTTTCCTTTTTCTTCTTCTTCTTATCATCTTTGTCGTCTTTTTTAACTTTCTTAGACTTCTTTGGTTTGAGCATTTTGTCATCATCACTGATATCATCATCTTCTTCGGGTTTTTCAGGTTCAGCTTCTTCAACACCTTCTTCATCGTCTTCTTCTTCTCCCTCTTGCATTTCTTCTTGTGTTGGAGTTGGAGGTGGTTCAATGCTTGGATCCATGTCCGATGGTACCATATATGGCAGCATGCGTGTGCTTTCATCCATTGAGAGATAATCCTACGGATTCATCTAGATCACTCGACAATTCGATTGTACCTCCGCTTCAGCAATAGCAGCAGCTAGTTGTTCTGGGATTCCTTTCTTTGATGCTAAAGCTTTTGGATGCCCTGCAAGGAACGAATCGCGTTGTCCTCCCATCCAAGGACGTACTAAAACACGCTTCATTTTACCACTATTCATATCCACAATAAACACAATATAAAAACACACAAGATATACAAATCATGCGAGCCAAAGAAGTACACGATACGAAAATCATTGGGAAAATTGCGTGTTTGACGTAGAATTTGAGCATGAGCAGTGCCTAGAGTTGTAAAATCGCTAAAAAAGCTTCAAATTGACATACCCAGGTGAAATAACTTGACACGAAGCTTATTAGGATCACATACGTACACTGGCCACCAAGGATATCCTTCAAGCATTGCCCATGCCACACAATTTACGTTCGGTTCCAACTCCATCTGCGCTCTCCGATGCAAATATTCCACTGACGAGGCCCATCAGCAACAGCCAATCACCAAGCTTGGATCCAACAATATTATCCAATCACATACATTTCATTACAGCCAATTGAAATCAATGCAATGCTAATTACCCAATCACAATCATTTTCTTGTAACCAATCAACATTCGTTTAGTCATAGATTTTAACCAATTGAAATTGATCACAAATTCAACTAATAAATGAACAGCTTATGTAAAAGTACTAGACCGAGTGTGTTTAGGAATCTTAGCAAAAGAATGCAAATTTGATAGCTTCAAATGGTGGTTGTTAATTAGATAATAAACCCTCTAAATGGACTGGGTTTGTTCAATCATCTCATGTACTTGTCAATGACAAATTTAACGACAAGTTACTGGTCTGGTTACAACAAAAATGATACTACAACCAGAGTTATTACAGCGTATTGCAACTTTTAGTGATGATGTTTTGGCCTTATACAAGCATTTCCATTAGATATGTTGTCTGTATCAGCACAAGCGTGATTAGAATTGTATGAAATGATTTTTTGTCGAGAACAAAGCTATTGGATTGATTTTACGGTTTGGCCCTGTTTGAGTCTCCCAGAAGAGATAAGAGATGAAAATCTAGTCAACATTCTTAGAAAGGCAATGACATTTATTCCTTGTGTATACGTTGACAATTGCATCGGACTCCAAGATTGCTCAAAGCAACTGAGAGCCAAATTGAGTTGGATCGTCTCGCGAACGTACAGAAGCTCGAATTATTAGTAGAAAAATGGCATTCTTGTATTGTTTCAATAGTAATAACTCTTGAAAAACTAAGCAATACAGAATCACAAAGTTTACGTCAAGTGATTACGACTTTACCAGCATTGAGTTGATTGATAGTATTCTGGGAAATAGAGGAGCCAATATTTTTTAAAGAGTTTGTGTTTGCCTTGTCGAAATCGAAAGTCACACATATTTGTATTTTTATTGGAATGTACGAGTTAAGCTTGGATATCATGACAGGAAGTGCATTTGCTACATGGATAACCGAGAAACCAGTCACACATGTTGATATTCCTCTTCGGGATGATCGTGAGCTTGTTATCTTTGATGCATTGATGGCATCAACGAAACTTCGGTACTTAAACATTAACGACTTCAAAATACATGAACTTTTGAGTCGTAAGAGCACACTTCCACCAAACCTCAAGTCAATTGATCTGAGTGTGTCCACATTTGAAGAATTCGAGCTTCTTAAATCATGTCTTTGAAATTTTATGCTTGAAAAACTCACGATTCGGGACTTTGATAAAGATGTATATGATGAAAACTCTAATATCTGCTGGACTTCTACGATTCAAACTATGATTCACTCGCGTGAACTTACATTAGAACACTTTTCCATTTGCCAACAAAAATACTGTGGAATTATTGATATCTTGAAAAACCTTGTGCACTACATTTAGGAAATGACATTGGAGACAACGAAGCCAAAGTGATTGCAATGGCCTTACCACACTGCAAACGACTCAAGAAACTTCTCTACGGGATCAAAAACTTACTTATATAAGTGCAATTGCATGTTTTCAAGTCATTCCTGACTGTACATCATTGAAGGAATTTGGATTTGCTGGCAATCATACAGGGTCTATTGGTGCTTATGCACTCTGTCCAGTGTTCAAATACTTGAATGTCGTAGACCTGCAGCGAAATTTTATCGGTGCGGATGGTGCTATTGTCATCAGCCAGGTTTTACACGAAACAGAGCTCATGGAGCAGTTAGATCTATCTTTCAACACAATCCAAGCGCAAGGTGTATTGGCAATTGTAAAAGCACTCTCCCGATCAACTCGTCAACGAGGTATTGTGGAGCTTTCGCATAGTATTACTGATGATTATGAAATATGTCTTGAAGCGGTTGCTAAATTACCATCCAAGTTATGGTGTTTTATCTAGGAAAAACAAATGCGCACTAATGAAGGCCAATGCCATACGACTAACACCACTTGGAGTAGCTCCCTCTTTCATTAACTAATTCATAAACTAACTCTTAGTACAACATTTCAAAATCATTAGTGTAACATGTTAGAGTTCTGAAGCAAGCATATCACTTTTCCAACCAATCACCTTCGCGTATCTTACATAATGCAGAAACATGTGTCTTTCTATTTTTCATGTACCAATAAGCATGCGTCTTCTATTTTTAAACCAATCATTAAGTATCATCCTGCCATTTAAGACACACTCCATCAGCATCAGCAGAAATAAGTTGCCGCTGGTCCGCGTCCACGGCTGTGACTGCAGCTCTGTGCTCCAAGAGAAGCTTCATGAGGTAGAGACGACAAGGTGGGGTAATCACTGGGTCTATCAGCTCTTTTTTCTTGAGATCCGAGTGTTCGTTGTAGAGATCTGAGGGGTATTGGATGCCCCAGCATGCAATCGTTCCATTGGAATGTCCTGTGACGATATTGACGCCATTTTGCCACATATCACAGCGAGTGCTGATTGCACATGTCTACAAAGGCATGAGATGTATTCGTTGTAGAAATTAGATACAATAGGGTTTAAGCCAAAGGTGGGAAGTAATGCCGAAGCTAGAAGATCGCCATTGATGCTCCAAAGACATAATTCTGATGCTGCAGCTGTCATAATGTTACCATTAGATCCATTGATGCCCACGTGAAGGATGGGAGTACTATGACCGGAAAGTTCTCGTACGTAAAGCTGTGTTCGTGCATCCCAAACAATGGCACTCAAGTCTTTGGATCCAGAGACAATCAAATTGAAGCTTTTGTCAATTGCGACACACAAGACACTAGCATCATGAGCAGCTAACTTTCCTTTGTGGGTGAAAATGCGCTGACCATTGACTTTATTGCATTGAAACACACTCACAACACCATCATCTCCACCACTGACTAAAGTACTTCCATCGTCTGAAAAAGCAGCGCAGCGAATATTACTGAATTGAGCCCCAGCAATTGTAAAGAGGGCTTTCCCTTTGGGTAAGGATCGAAGGACGAGAATGCCCTCTGTGCCCCAGTCGATATACTTCTTAAACCGTGGTGGCACTAGTGTACAGCGAGATCCTCGGGCAACAAACTACAAGAATTCTTAGCAATACGTAAGCAGCTTTAATACCTTATCCCCTGTCAATTTGATATCTCCAATAACTTCATTATGTAATAGATGAGCTGAAGTTGCTTTTTTCAAATTGACATATTCTTTGCCGATAGAAACCAAAGGTGGTGCTAATGGAGCATGCCATTTAACAAATGCTTCAATGCTATTGCATCCATGAATCCTGCCTTTGATACGAAAAAACATCACCTGCTTTGAGCATTTAAACTCAAATCGTGAGCATGGGTCATTAAAGTCGAATGTGATTGAAGATGTAATGAAGGTACTTTACGCTGTGGATGAGGACTGTTAAATAGTTTGGATGGGGTTTGTCCAAAGTTTTCAATTTGCGCCAGAGTTGCTTCTCGAATCACGGGATCTGTGATTGCATCAATGTCAATCTACAAGTGTGTAAGGGCATGTATCAAGACTAATTAATTAGTACAGCTCCTTCATATGTTAAATGCATAAAGACATTTTGTGCTTCAATTGCAGCTTCTGCACGCTGTTTAAAGCCAAAGATCAAATCGATCCATTGATGCAAATTTTCAGACACATACTACAATTACATCAATTTCAAGAGAGATTGTTTAAAATACCTTGGACTCAAGAGCTTGACGATGAAGTCGAATAAACTCTCGAGGATCCCCCCGAGCCCATGGTGGAAGCACCACATCATCCACCACAATACCACTTTGAGTTGTCCCCAAGTCATATCGATTGGCATTGACAAGGAATTCAGGCAAATAATAAAACTCTGGAATAAGCTCACGTACATCCTGAATGATTTTCTCAATTACGCGTTTGGTGTTTGGCTTTTACCTGAAGGTTTTCACTTGATGCTGAAAGCCATGATGCTCCGATACTTCTAAACAATCGATCTGCTTTATCAAAGTACCCGCCCTAGTTCCACGTTAAATCATCGAAAAAATTACAAGAGCACCTGTAGTTCTTTGGCCATCGACGTATAAGGCTCAAGACGCAATAAATAATATGTCACGTAAGCTGAACAAGAGTAATGAGTGCCATAATGAAAAGCAGGAG
The DNA here is from genome assembly GCA_002081575.1 of Thraustotheca clavata. Lineage (NCBI taxonomy): Eukaryota > Oomycota > Saprolegniomycetes > Saprolegniales > Achlyaceae > Thraustotheca > Thraustotheca clavata. Next base: position 5,471 of record JNBS01002560.1, read on the forward strand.
AATCAAATCCATCACTACACATAGCTTGGAATCGTTCTTGAAATTGTAGAGAACGAGTAGAACCCAGAGCACCCATCGGTTTGGATAAATCACGAAATGTTTGGGGATTTTTCAAATCCAGAGTGTCAGAAGTGTAGTCTGCCAGAACCCAAGGAAAAATGGGATACTGAGTTAAATCATTAAAGCTTCGACCAGCCATTGCATTTAGCTCAATGAGATATTCAAAATTGGACATTTCTCCTCGCAGCCACTTTTTTGTAAAGCTTTGACGAAGTCTTTTGAATGAGCTCAATGGACCTGGACGCAATACATGAGCCCAGTAAATGCTGTTGCGAATGGGCATTGTAAAAAGGGTTTTAAAAACATCTTCACGAGATGATTTCGAGTCATAAGTGCAAAAGAAAGTAGCTCCACCAACATCGACAAATTCTAAACCAACTGGGCGTAGCTGATATTTGATTCTGTAAAATTGCTTGATTTGATCTATCCATGGTTAACACGTCATGGAAAATTGTTGATGCACCATATTTTAATCGCCACGTGATGTTTGAGGTTTTATTGTAGTCTGAACGTGGCTGAACCCGAAAGGCTGAAGTTTTAGCCTTGAGTACTTCTGTTAGATCGACAATTGTTTGTAAATGCGTTCTTTTCTTTCTTTCATCATCTTCAGCGACCGGAATTACAGTATAACCCTCTATGAAATAGATTGCAATTTGACAAAACAAAAATACACCCATCTAAGCGTACAGAATTAAGTCATACAGCGATTATTCAAGTACCGCTTTTTGCATGCCATTGATATAAACAACATTATAAGAATGAAGTGGTGTCAAGTCATTTCGATGCAGATATCGTAAAATGCAGCCATAAGTAGTTTGGTCAACAATTCCTTGAGGAGGCTCGTTTAATAGTATTGACGTGTCTGGGGCACTTAGAATAGATAGCCGGCTGCTTGGAGTTTGTTCTTCATCTTCTTCATCCGATACATCCAAGAGAACTTCTCCTTTTTCTTTTTCTTTTTCTTCTTCATCTTTATCTTTATCGTCTTCATCTTCAACTAAACTTACACTTGGTTTACGAAGGAGTGAATTTTGCATGGCTTCTGAATCACAATTATCAAACAAATTGCTTGGCCATTGGCCTGAGTTTCCACTTTCAATAACTTTAGCAACATCATGTACGACTGTAGCTGATATTCCCAAAGATAAAAAATGATCACTCTTTAGAAATTCTTCATAGATAGTCTGTGCAATCGTAAATGGAGAAATATCAATATCTGATCAATCATTAATTATGGCCATAGATTGTATTTACCTTGAAGCCTCTCACGAGTCTTGGGATATTTGCACTGACTTGTAATTTCATTGACTAAAAGCTCTCGATCGATTGCCGATGTGTATTTACTTGTGCATTGGCGGTAAACTTCTACCAGATCATGGAACTCGAGGCATTGCTGCAAAATGGAAAATACATCTACAATTGCACCTTTGACGCAACTCTTTGGCTGGGTATCATGGACAACATTCGTTGATATATTTTTCCAAGCTTTCAGTCGAAGACGCATTCGACAAGGACCTTCAGTGCAATCAAGTGCCATTTCTCCCATCCAAGAAGCCTGATACACGGATGCCGAGCTTTTGGTATTTTCTACTTTGTGAGAGGTTTTCCAAAGTAAACGATAAATTTGACTATCGTGTTGAGTTTGCTGCCATTTCCGGTATGCTTCTTCCATAGCTCTTTCGATATCATATAGAGTCTGCCTTTCCACGGCAACAAGTTGAGAACATGCTACCCCAAGTTGATGGTCAATTTCACCGTTTGACGGTGTTGTGTACAATACGTGTGCTTGTACAATTGGAATGTGAATTGTTAACTCAGCTTTGCTTGTCTTACGAATTGAAATCACATTTTCAAGGAGCTCTGAAATTGAAGCAAACATGGAGTCTGTCCGTGAAAATAAAACGTCTCGTAAAGCCGAGATATTTGCAGTCAACCAAGTAAAGAAAACTTGCCACTCTACGGATGGGACTGCATTAACAACGAGCAATTGATCCAATCCTTTGTGAAACATATCAATAGTACTTGTTTTGGTTGCTGACATGGAATTAAGCAATTTAGCTTTAGGCTCGACAATTAGGAGCTCTTGCATAAGCATCGGACGCTGTGTCAAGAGGAACTTCCACAATTGCACAGCCACCCAAGCTACTGATTCATTGTATTCGGTTAGCAATCTAAAAGGAAATAAGCATTCTTTATTCATAAATCAAGTACTTGAGCAATCCTGTAGCAAAGCATAAAATAAATATTCTATCAGTCTCGGTTCCAATTGAAAGCTCCTTTTGTGTATGGTGGCTTGTTAAACTGAGTTGACGCATATTTAGTCGAAACCCAGACGCATAGATATCAGCAACTCCTTGAGTAGAGGCATAAACAAGTATACTTGATCCGTTCATTTGTTGTAAGAGGAGGTCTTTGTGTAGTATGGCAAAGTTGAGCAAGGCAATATGATCATTTCGATATTCTTTTGTTGGACAAATCCCATGGATAAGATAGCATTGCACAGTAAAAACAAGGATGCTGTAAAAGTAGCGCTCACTTTCGTCGCCAAGAGATCTATTAAATGTGAGTCATTTCCATTGAGGTCAGTACAAACGGAGCTGCACTGAGATGAGAAATTGTTCTTGTAATGAATTGAACAACAGTGAAAATGAATGTTTGAGGTAGTACGATAGAGCTACCATAATCTTAGGTGATTCTGTAGATTATGATACCTCTTTTTGTTGGACTTGTAATTTAGTTCTGTTGTAGGTATACGAAGGAGACCCACGAATACGCTACATAGATTTTTCATTGCAACAACAGACACATTTGGCTGTAAAACTTCTTCCAAGAGCTGGAGCAGCAAATTTAGCCATAGCTCTGCTCCATCTTCAATGTCGTACCATAACGTTAAACAATAGAGCATATTATCAGCCCAGTCATCTCTCTCAAAGAAAGACTTTTTCAGGAATGAAATAACGCATTGTGCAGCACGACTACTAATGGTTTTCAAATCATTGGGGGCCAAATCACGAAGTACAATACACCGGCTAGACATTGTTAAGAACCAAAGACTGGACCTACATATGGCCTGGAATGCCAAAGCATCTTTCTCTAGTCGATTTCTTAACCATTCAAAGCTTTTTAAACTTGTTTCTTCAATTTCATCTTCACTTTGGTTACGTTTCCAGAGATCGCCCACGATGCCCCATACCGTATCAATACAAACCCGATCCATAGCCACAGGAGTGTATTTGGATGGCTCTGGAAATGCAGTCGCAAGGTTTTTTGCATCGTATTTTACAAGGTGCAGTGGCAGTAAAGTTACAAAAGCTAAGATCGGAATAGCAACCCCTAAGCAATTTTTATGACGATGCAAAACTTGGTTGAGCCGAACAGATAATTGAGAATTCACTAAAAGATGAGCTCCAAATGCTGGTTGCACCTGAGATAATGACAATAAAATTCGAAGTGCCAGTAGTCCATCAATGGACATTACATTTTCTGACGGCGTTAAAAGCAATATTTCCATGAGAACCACTTCAAACCCAGTCGGTGAAAATGCAATCGGGTTGTCTTGGCCATACCATGATGGAGCTTTTACTCGAGCACTGCGATCAATCTCTAAACGGTGTAATACGCTATCAACAAGAGTTCGTGCAATTAGCGGTGATGGGCTCTCAACGTCACTTAGTAAATACTGAAGAACACATCGGCAGACCCAACGAGATTCATCCCCTAGAGTCTTCAATAAACAATCAGATATATGCTGGACATCGTCAATATCAGCTTCGACACTCAAAAACGAAGACAGTATGCAAAAAAGCTGTTCAAGATTGTCATTCGCAAAGCGATCAATAAATCGAGGACCACACTGCTTCATATCAAGCATTTCCTTATCATGATCACATGCAATTTCATAAGTATGACACAAATGACAAATATACTCCAATATCCAAGGCAGTAAATGAATCTGGCGCAATAGTCGACAATTAAATAAAGCATTTGGATTTGTTGGATGCACGGTGTATGATATCAATGTAACCAATGTATTCTGCAGACTTAGATTCAAAGCATTGCGAAAAATTGGATTGAGAACAATATGCTGCATCGCGTGAGTATCAACAATTACAGGATAAGAAAACTTGTTCAATTTCGAGTCGAGAGCTGCTTGCATATAGTGTGTATCGAGCTTCAGGTTTCCAGATATAGCGAATTTACAAAGTGCTTGTAGCACAGATGCATCAACCCAATCGATATGATCACAAATAAATGCGATGATATGGGCATGACCATTTCGATCAAGAAAGTCAGCCATGAGCTCAGGTGTTTTCTTGAGGCATTGCACGATAATTTTCAAGACCAACATCAACTCGCGTGAGGATGTTATCACATCGAACCAAGGGTACAATATTGCTCCAAGTCCTCCCAAACTTGGCAAAACTCGAGGAAAATCAAGTGGTGACCGAATTTCGGTGTCAACGTATAGAACTTGTACATTTTCTCGAGTGGGAGTATGCGTTGCCCAAAGATTATGTTCCTCACTCCACTTAAAGCTGGAAATTAAAGAGAGGACTTCAGCCCCAAGAACATGAAGCTGGCAATGCGTCACAAGGAAATTTCTGAACAATGATTCTCTAGGAGCTTGATCATCATCATCAAGAATGGATGACATGCTGCATGCCCAATCTGTTTGAGATGCAGCAATACATTTCGCAAGGGATAGTCGTTTAGCTGCTCGCACCACATCAACACGACGCTTGGAGAGTCGATGAAGGAGTTGGGTCATTGCTGCTTCAGTCCATTCATTGAGTGAACCAAAAGATGACGTATTTCCAGTGAATTGATATGTAAAATCAGGGCCAAGTAAAAACATCACTGTAGCTCCAAGTGGTGGTAATACATCAGATAGCAACCACAGAGGTCCTATGCACATGGGGCGAATTGCAGATGGGAACTGGGGATCTTGACCTAGAAAACACTGCATTGAACAAGGCACTGGGGCTGAAGGATAATGTAACTTTTTGGACGTAACTTCAGCCCCATCAATGTATAAAGTGATAATTGAGCTACCAACGACAGATTTACGGTGGGCCAAAATAACATGATGCCAACTTGGTAAATTCGTAGCAAAGAGTGATATATCGACGTTTTTAAACAATGCTGACATGTTCCTTGCCACTGTCGATGACTGTGCACTTGAGCTTGTATCAACGCGCAAGCAATTTGAGTTGGCGTCAAAATAAATACGAGTGTAGCACTGTGGTTGCTCTAGTGCATAGATCGAAATCAAATTGACATAAGTACGTGGAACAACGACTTGCAGCAGCGTCTTTCTCCACATATCAAAATCACTAGATGACTCTGTGCGAAACACTAATTCATCATTGAGAGCAGTGGAAATTAAAAAACTTAATGATTCCATGTCGCGGTAGTCTGTAATTTCATGTGTAGCAATGTCTGAGCAGCCAGAAACAGCGTCTTCCTTTGAGTGATATAAAGTTAATGCTGGACCCACTAACACAGCATACATCGAACTGTTATTCTGCATTAGAAGTCCTTCACAAAGGGCCAGCGATACTGTGTGACTTTTACGTAGTTGTTCTCCTTGAGGAGGAAAGTGGAGCCAACAAGCAATAGAGTAACCAGATACAGGAGGCCAAAGTTTCTCGGTCATATCGGTCACTTGGAC
>JNBS01002567.1:0-12737 GCA_002081575.1 Thraustotheca clavata
GATGATGTTCTTGAACCATTGGGTCGCTTTGCCACTCCTGAAAGCCTTGAAAAGTACCCTCCAATTCTCACTGGCAATCATGTACGAAAAGAATTGGAGTACATCGAACTCGGCAAAGGGTTCACACTTCAACGTGATTAAGCTCTTATAGTTTGATATTATAGCATCAATGTAAAAAGTTTCTACTCAACTGTGCTGGAACAAAACGGGGTACAAGATTTTCATTGCTGAAGTAGTCGTGCAATCTCTTGCAGGGTTTTGTTAGTTTGGGCAAAGCGTTCATCTAAACTCTTCTGCTGATCACAAAATATCTGCTCCAATCGGCCAATTCGAGCTCCTAATTCCTCAATCTGAAGCTTGGAGTCATTATGCATAGCGTTAACCTCCTTGGACACAAGGTTCAATTGGGATTTCAGTGCTTGGGCATCTTCGGATCGCTCTATTGTCCGAGAAAGATCATTTTGGAGCTGATCTAGCAAACTTTTTGATGCATTTTTTGGGTTTTTATTATTCTCAAGCTTGGAAGCAAATGCAGCATGACGATCCGTGTCAAATTGGTGCTTTGTAAAGCTTTGAAGCTCATCAGATTCGTACACTTTTTCCAGTGCTTTAGCACCAAGCCAAGACTCGTAGCGATGTAAAGTACTCGCAAGCTCTTTAACAGCAAGTACTTCTGCTCGGTTTTTAATCACATCGTACTCGGAAGTCATCATGGCAATGAGCATATTGATGCCAACAATATTGACACAAATCAGGTACACAACTATGATCACCAATCCAAAAGTATATCGATAAGGGTTGACAGCACTGGCATAGTTATCTCGAAAATTAAGTTCACCAAATGTAATGAAGAAGACGGTGGCTAAACTCTCAGTTAGAGATGTATTCCCAAGTGAACCATGATAAATAAGGTAAAAAGCACCAGTAAACCCAACGAGAAGAATTGTGTATAAAAGACAAAATTTTAAAGCAACATTGAGCATTCGTGAAAAAGTAAAAAGAAGCACAGAAAAGTATGAAAAGACTAGAAGACTTTGCATCAAGCCAAAGAGGAGAAGAATACTTGCAACACTTAAACAAGATTCTTTTATTGATGGTGGCACATTGAGTAAATCCATTGGAATTGATAATAGCAACAACAAGTATGAAGTAAAATTAATGTAATTCCACCATGATCGCCAATACGTCGCAGTGTTAAGTCGCCATTCTTGCCAGATTTCAACATAAACGAGATGATATAATGCAAGCAACCAAGCAAGGATTTTAAAGATGCCTGCAATGCAATCATCAGCTGTATCGAAAGAAAGCGAAAGGTTGGATGAACCATTTTGTGCTTCATTCTCTGATGCTAACTTGTAGTTGGAAGCTGTAAAAAAAAGCAAAAGCAACACTGCCAAACACAACTCTTTACGATAAATTCGACGACCAAAGAGTTTCCACTTGGCTCGAAGTGCATTGCGGACGGTAGGATGAAGCATTACTCGAGAGTTATCACATTGAGTGATTCGAACAAGATTTTGACATACTTGCTTTACTTCATAAAAAGTTTGAGTTGTGGTACCATACCAGACTTTTGAACTCATGTAATGATTCAAGTAAAGTGGTAGAGCAAATTGAAAGTCAGTGGCAATCTTGTCAAAGATGAACTCATTCCAATGACAAAGAGCATTATCAGATAAGTGAGAACCATCCCATCGAGCACTGGTTTCCATTAGAGATTCAGGATACTGTAAAAGCATTTCAATGATTGTACTATTCGCTTGGAGCTGCTTTGGATCGAGCTTTTCCAGTTTATGACTCAGACAAAGTTGCAATGGTGTACTCCACATAGCTCGTTCTGCTGGATTGTTGGAGATAATTTTTTTATCCTCTTTGCGTATTCGATTTGCTCCAAGTATGTCAGGTTCTTGTCTGGAGAAACTTGGTGATGTATAGCAAATTGCACATATATCAGCCCCCTTTCCAAGCAGAAATGAAACAATAGCAACCCTGTGGTATTTACATGCATAATGCAGTGCTGTCATACGACGATTATTCTACAAACTTCTTTAGTTGAAAAAGTGCTGCAATAATACCGTGGAATTCACTGGGATTTTAGCCTGCGTCACAAGATATGCAAGTTCTGGGATTCGATCTCGAGAAGTATCTGCAACAAATACATGCAACAATGTATCGCCTGTCGGTCGAATCACTAGATCTTTACATTCATATTTCTTGAGAATGTCAATGCCATAGAGGTCTGCTTCGATGACGATTTTGAATAAAAGGATAGCACTGTTATCAATTTCATCATGACCATTGGATTGAAAAAACTATAAAGTGTTCAAAGCCAAACAAATAAAGACATCTACCTCTTCACAGCGGGTAGTTGCTTCCATAATGACCGAATTTGATTTACTTTCATCGTCAAGACGATGGTGTAGCAATGGAAGCAAAATTGGATAATTATTCGCTATTGCACTTTTTAAATGGGCAATGGCTGCTGAAGTTTTGGGTAAACTGTTTGACTGATCCAAAAAGTACAATACGAGTTCTTCACTTGCATTTGATTCAAGTGCGAAATTCAGAGCTCTCCAACCCTCTGTAGCAATGCTCCCAGGGTCTTTTAGTCGTTCATCCAACGGACCACACTCAGTTGAAACATTTGCTCCATGATCAACAAGTACTTTGCAAAATCCTGTTGCTCCAATAGAAGCTGCAATATGCAACGGAGTTAAACCAAACCAATTCTACAGAAAAGTCAGCTTTATAGAACGCTGGTAATAGAAGTACCGTCTTCTCAATTAAATATTCCACACCAGCTTCATGGCTTCCTAGCCAATTTGGACTTGAAAGTATTTCAATTTGTGATTCTACAGTTGGAAAAGGAGATTTTTCTTTAAAAGTTTCAATTAATGCGTGAAGAACCGTGTTGCCATCACTGCTACTAATGCATTGGGTTGATTGATCACCCAAATAGCAATATCCTTCCGATATTTCACTTAGAAGCACTGATAGCTTGCTTGGTTCACATTGATTAAACTCATTCAGCTTTTGGTCTTGAAGAAGAAGTCCCCGAAGAGAAGTGTAGTCTTTCGATCCCATGCTTTTCAACACAGTAGAGTTAAAATGTCGTTGTTTTGTTTGGGATTCATGAAGAGGGGTTTGATTATAGCAATTCTACTTGAACCATATAGACTAAAGATTTAGGATGGTAGACGTACGTGAACGTTGACGGGAATGCTTCCAGTGCTTTGTAATGCTTTTAAAAGGTAATCAGCATTGATCATGCTCACATGTTGAGCTGCTAAGTGTAAAAGTGTATTCATTTCCAAATCTCGTATTCGTAGTGTCCCGTACTTGGCGATAGTTTGTGGTAAACCACATTCACTAGAACAAATGAGACAAAGAATTTATGGCATATACAAACAAAAGCTCATTGTAGATCAAACATAGTCGAGCATACGTGACGGATATCCACATTGACGGGATGTTAAGAGGCTTGCATATTGCAGAATCATTGCAATCAAGTTGTAAAGCCCCTTGTCCTGAAAGATAAGCACACACCTCCATGTGACCTAAACTAGATGCCAAATGCATAGGAGTCCAGCCAAATGCATCCTAGTACAGAATTAGTACATGAGCTCATCAAATTGCGAACAAGAGCATTAAGCTTGGCATGGTATTTTACTACAAGTTGACACCCGCTTAGATTTCCATTCTCCGCGTGAACATGGAGGGGTGTGCGTTGTTCATCATCCTAATTCTCGATTATGTACAATATTTAAAACAATAGCTTACTTTAGTATTGATTGAAAACGATTTAGGAAATTGTGCCAAGAAATATTTCAACACCTCTTCTTGCTCGTGTATAGCTACTAAAAAACCCACAGATCGTCCTTTAATATCCTACTAAAGTGTAAGCTATGTAAACCTAACATAACTCACCCTGCTATCAATATTGGCTCCAAATTTTATTAAAGTTTGACAAGCTTTCAAATTCCCTTGCATCGCAGCTAGAGCTAACGCAGTTTGTCCGAGTCGATCCTATAAAACTTAAACTCCTCCTCTATATTCATGAGGTATACCTTCATATCGACAATACTTGCATCTTTCTTCAGCAGAACTTGAAGCAATAATTCATTGTCAATAGTAGCATGAAGAGCTGGTAGTTGAGAAGCATCAGGACGCTAAGAAATCTTAAGTCTTATTGTACACAAAACTTTTACATATATAGCAGGCGATATACCAGTGTCCAAAAGCTCTCTCAAAGAATCAACTGATTGTTCTTGCAATGCAATAAACAATTCCTGTGAAATACTGTTAAACATGAGATTTGCATATATATTATCTACCATTGCACCATGGTCTTTTAACTTTGGAAGCATGGCTTGGGTCATATGTGTCTGCTTAAGATGTGCAGCAATGGCAAAAGCAGTTTGCCCACTACTAGTCTATTCATCATACAGAGCCTAAAAGATATATAAATTGTACTTTGAGCGTAAGATCTGTGTTGGCATCTAAAAGCACTTGAAACACATTGAAATTATTCATTTCAATAGCCACAATCAATGGTGTTTGGCCTTTAGCGTCCTAATATGACAAATATAAGCACAATAAACATACCAAAGATCACGTACTTGGTCATTTACATTCACAGATTTCTCCAAGAGAATTCGTGTCCATGCCTCAAACCCACGACGTGCTGCGATGTGCAACATATTTTCCATCTTTTGGGCAGACTAACACCATCAGCAAGGGCTTTATCGCTAGTAGCTTACCCTATACGAGCTCACATCGCTCTTCTTGCTTTTACTCGTCCAACGGACCAGATCTGCTTCACGCAACGAATTGAGTTCGTCCATCGCGATCTTATTCTCTTTGTTGCCTTTCTAATGCAATCGTACTTAATCGAAGATGTACTTAAGAGAAATCGTATTTAATTGAACATGAAGACTTAAGAGATATCGTATTTAATTGAACATGAAGACTTGTGATTTTACTTTACTCTTTTTTGGTTTGGACAAATTGCTTTAACCATTGTACTTGTGCTCGAGAGCCCAATTCCTTGGTAAGTTTAAGGCATTTTGATAGTTTAAGCTCTGTGCGATTGATACAAAGCCATTTAAATATTTGAGGATGTTCTTCCGTCAATACAGCCTCTATGGCATCAATCGAACAACCTTCAGTGCGATTCGTATGCAGCCATTTCACAATGTGCAAGTAGCCACCTTCCGCAGCTAAATTCATTGCTTTAAATGTTGTTTTTTCACCAATTTCATGCAACCAAACAACAATAGGTAGATGGCCATATTCACAAGCTAAACCGATAGCATTGAGAGTGCATCGTTCACGACGATGTTGATACCACCATTGAAGTAAACGTAAATGACCAGCACGAATTATGACGTCTACAATATCGGCAGAACAACCTTCGCCTCGATTGTCATGAAGCCAGTGTACAACGTGTAGATGATTGTTTCTTGCAGCCCAGTCCATAGCATCAGTTGTACATCCTTCGGTGCGATTTTCATGGAGCCATTGAATAATACGCAAGTGTCCTTGTTCAGCTGCAAATGCCATAGCTTCTGCTGTACAACCTAATCAGTGATTTATATACCTGTAATAAATGATTAATTCTACCTTCAGTTCTGTTTTCATGCAACCATATAAGTGCATCAAGCTGGTTATGCATTGCTGCTGAATCCATTGCGTCTGTAGTACAGCCAGCAGTGGTGTGTTTCTGAAGCCAATTTAAAACATCAATGTGACCTTTTTCTGCAGCAAATTCCATGGCATTTGTAGAACAGCCCTCAGTGCGATGTACACGTAACCAGTCAAGCATTTTAATGTTCCCCCGCCTAGCTGCTCCGTCCATAGCTGCAGTAGTTCCTCCAACACCACGATTTGCATGAAGCCATTCAACGATATGCAAATGACCATTTTTGGCTGCAAGATCAAAGGCACCAGCGGTCTCACCTTCACTTCTATTTGTAAAAAGCCATTTTAAAATATCAAGAAACGCATTTTCAGCAGCGAAATCGGCAGCATCCGTCGTACAGCCTTCTTCACGATGTTCATGCAAATACTTAATCACTTCCAAATGGCCACAGTTAGCGGCCCAATTCATTGCATCTGTAGATATACTTTGGTAGCCTCTTTCATGAAGCCATTTTAGCATTTCCAAGTGCCCACCTTCAGCAGCATAATCCATAGCTTTCATTGACTCGACAGCATTGATTTTCTCCAAAAATTCGGCTACTTTAATATGTCCATTCTTGGCTGCCGAATCCATCAAGCAACTAGGACCATTTTCATCATTTTTGACAAAGTTCCATGGCAACCATTTCAATACATTTACATGACCATTTTCAGCAGCTTCATGATAAGATCCAGCTGGAATTGGAATATCTTGATACTCTTCATTTATAAACTTTAAAATATTCAAATGTCCTCCAGCTGCAGCATTTGAAAGTGCTTCTGATGTGCATCCATCTGAACGATTCAATACCAACCAACGAACAAGATCTTCGTAGCCTCCTAAGGCTGCACAATCAATAGCTGCAGGTGATCCTGTCCATGTAAACTGAGGATTTCTATGCAGCCATTGAACTAACTCAAGATGTCCATGAGCTGCTGCCACATCAATTGCATTTTCATTCGGAAATTCCAACTTTTGAGCATGAATCACAAGAAAAAGATAGCCAAATTTCATGGCCAATTCACCATCAGTCCAATCTACTAAACGCTTGCCATCATTAAACGATTGTATCAAATCCATAAGCCCAGTGTTCAAGAGCACATTGAATTCATTTCCATTGCCATACGCCACAGTTCGCGGCACCTTTGATCTTGGTTCCGCCATCCGGATATAATACGAAAATGTTCGGATATGCAATTGTCTTTAGTGTTTGGACAATATTGTCCATATGTGACAAACATATCACTTTTAATCTTATTTTTGTTTAATCTTTTAGTAAAAGTTTATTCTACGCAATAGAAGCAATTGGAATTGAAGAGTGCATCATTAATTTTGATTTGGAGACAAGTTGTCCATTTTTCAATTTCATTGTTAATTCATCAAGTACGTTTTGACGACAAAGTTTGCGTTGTAAAATGCGATTTTGTAAGTAAACTTGGACTTTAATCCATGTTTTCTTGTTGCAGATAACTTTGAATTGATAAAGAACAGTGCGAAATCGTCGTCGTCGCCAAACGAGTTGTCGAAGATAATTGCATACTTGGATCATTGCATTACGTCCATGAATACGAGTGAAAAGGGATTTTAAACACTCGTCATATTTTCGTTGAGTGGCAATTAGAACTTGTTCATTCCATGAAAAATATGTTGAGCAAACACATTTCATGGAATCGCATCCATCGCCACGAACGATCCAAATATTGCATAGAGGACATGTTACGACAGAATTGTATGCGGGTTTACTTAGTACATCACATTCGCCACTGTGACCTTGAGATTTACATTCAAAGCAAACTTGATATTTGCAACAAGGTGTTTTAACCTGGCGTATTTGATGTAAATGGTACAAAACAAATGTAGCTCGCCGTTCAGGATCATGGATCAAGTGTAAAACATGTTGATATGTGAGATGAAAATGTGATGTAAATTTTTGAGCGATGTAATCATACAATGCTGCAGCAGTGAGTTTATACCGACAGAATTTTGTACCAAGGCGACGAAGCCATGGGATTTTTTGTCGTAAAGAGGAAGGCAAAAGTAATGGTGGCGGAATTGGCGATGAACTTTGAACAAATGGCGTTGAGTTATCACATGATGGGCAGCGTACTTCGGATGATGCAAATAAACATGTTTCTGCATAATCCACTTCATCTTCGGTAGCATAAGCTTTGCACTTAGTAAGAGGCATTGGTATTACACAAATTGGGCAGTGCACTTTGCTTAAAATACCAGGGATAAATTCAGAAAGACATTGACCAAAGTATGTTTCGGTGCACTCCATGCACAGATATGCTGGGCAATTGGTATGGCAGAGTTGAGTTACACCATCCCAAAGTGGCACAGGATCAAAACATATATCACATTGTCGGCTAGAAGTATCGATTGCAGTGTTCATGATGGATTGATAATTGAACTATGACTGCTTGACGAGAATATCATATTTTCTCCATTTTCGATTGCATTTACATGCCATGTGCTATAATATAGAAATTTCGCAGCTGGAATGATTGACAGAATCTATTTCTGCATAGGATGATGGCTTCACGTTGACCATCATTAATTGTATATTCCTTCCTTGTATGTGATCACGTCTCTGCTTTGGTAATTGAAAATTAAAAGAAAACTCACTCTTGCATTAGTGTACCATTCATTGGCCTGGATGCTGTGAGTACTAGGACTATTGCTGAGCTGAACTATGGCTTCTTGGGAATACGGTGAAAGACCGAACTCAATGGACGAGCAAAGCGAAGGGTGTGGAGAGTGTATACACTCGATGTCAACAAGACAAGAGCACCAGTTTGATGGGCAACAGCAAGCGGCACTGGCACACAGTTGAGCAATGTTGTGATACCCAAAAGAACCTAGAAATATTCTTTAGACTACAAGCAAACAATATTATCGTACTTGGCCAGACACTGCAGCAATATTAAGGTTCAAAGCTGTCTTGGCTGGTGTTGGAAGTTGCCACCACACTTGTGGGTGTCTGGCAAGACCATAAGCAGTGGCAAAACTAGTGTTTTTATGAGTAAAAGCTTATGATTAGATGCATACCCAGCAAGAGTAGTCATAGCCAACACACGGTGATCAAATTGTACCAAGGGTGTATTTTCAAAAAAGTTGCGCCACTTGGGTTCCATTTCAAATAATCCATCAGGAATCCACTTGTCATCCATTTTTGGAAAGGTGTTGAAAGCCATACCAGCATCAATACCAGCGACAAAAGCACCCGATAAAATGGTAAATGCCAAGATATTGGTGGTGTGCTTCAAAGCTTTGCGAACACGCAACATTTTCTTCAATGCATCTGGTGTAATAGTATCACGTTCCAAATTAAGTCGTTCAGGTAATGCTGGTTCAAGAACTGAGAATCCTGTCCAAGCAAGAAGACCGCAGGTGGTAAATGCCAAAGCCAACTACATAAATATTTCCATGAGAACACAGGTTTTCAAAGATATTTACATGAGTAGCTAAACGGAATGGACTGACACGAATTTCTTTGCGGTTAGCGGTATCAACATCTTCAAGACCACTACGCACCATCCACCAGCCAACAAGACCCTAAAAATATTCAACTTCAACTCTATACTTTATGAATTGTTACTTGAAAGCCGCCAAGCCCCAACAAAAATGCCATACGACCATAGAGTTCCTTTGGCATACGCTTTTTCAATACAAAATATGCCAAAGGACCTGCAAATGCCAACCCAATTGTACGTCCAAGCATACGATGGCTATATTCCCAAAAGTAAATTCCTTTAAATTCGTCCAAAGTCATATTTTTGCGTGTTTGCCATTCTGGGAACGTCTTATACAACTCAAATTCTTCCTCCCACTCCGCTGTAGTCATCGGTGGAAGTCCTCCATGCGGCTTCCATGTAACCATTGATAATCCCGAACGAGTAAGTCGTGTAGCTCCACCAACAGCTACCATAGTTCCAACCATACCAGCACAACCAAAGAGCCAATATGCAATCGGTCGATTCGCAGCCACATTTTCAAGAGTAGCAGCTACAGAGCTCTATATGCTCATTGAGTAACATTCATTTTCTACATAAACGATACCATAAACTTTGGAGTTGGTCCCATGACTCGTGGACAGGCTACTGTCTGGTGGATCTACACATCATTTATTTATCTAATCCTTCAATTAACGTACCGAAGCATGAACTAATCGAGAGGAACGAATTGCGTTGCGGGAACGACTCAACATGGCAAAATAAACAATGGACATCCTCCATGGCTTGTCCGGATAATTTAATCATTCACTTTGAGTGTACTCTGGAATTCTATGTACTTCGAAAACAAACGTATCCGGATGATCGCTAATCAAAAGGACGTTTTTCTGTGTCTCCCGCCATTTCGTGTCTTTTACACTTAAGAATGGATTGAAAAGATAGAATTGAAGTGTTTAAAAAATAAGTTTAATGGTGTATAAGAACAAATTGGTAGAAAGAAGATTGAAATTCCAATTGTTTTATGATTAGCCAGGTGAAAAGTGTGATTTTGGATCATGAAACGGTTATAACTCAGAATTGGAATGTGACAAGCAAGTCAAAGTGGGCAACTTTGATGTAGTTTACATTGCAATGGGTTTAAACCGAACGTTCTTTATGTTATCCTTGTACCACTTGATCTTGGTACTTTTTAGAGATATTATAAAGTATATTGCTTTGGTTTTAAGTTTAAGATTAAGATGGAATGTATGCAATCCTTTATTCTATGCTAATTTGTTATAACAGTGTTAGAGATGTCAGAGTATGTTAGAGTGATGAAAGAAGGGTAAAATTGAAATGTACGAACGGGTTCATAGAAAAGAATAGAGAAAAGAATAGATTAAATGACAACTATGCATTTGGAAATCCTCTTCATCAGCTTGCTCCTCTTGAACGCATTATCCATTACGCCTATCTGTCAACAATCTGCGAAAATCCACCAATCACACGTCTCTACACATGTGATTTTCAGCCAATAATGTTCAAGTCTTCAATAGATCTGAGGCATTTGACAATTTGCTCTGATGGTCGCAACAGCCGATCAAATCGTAACTTTGAGCGCAAAACCGCTGGAAATTCATGAATTTTATGTATGTAGGCGTGGTTCTTTGTGTTCGTATCGGTCTTTATTTCATTTTACGTCTTTACGAGTCCGTTTGTGGAAAATCGGGAGCTTTTAAATCGATGGACACCTTATGTGTATGTGTCAATGGGATTGTATACGTGGTTGCTTTCAGCTGCTGTGTTGCATGTACCAGTGACACAACTTGGTATGCTTGATTATGATGTTAAACAACCGGTATGGGATTGATTTGATCCAAGATTTGACGGTTGTATGATAGATTTCATTGTTTTTGCCAATCTTTTTCAGTTCTTTGTTCATTTTGGGTGGATTTCAATCAATTTTGTACCTCTTGATGCGTTTTGGCTTGGTTAAACACTTTTCAAGTCTTTCGTACGAATATATTGATTATTTTTGTTGCTTATTAAACTTGGTTTAGATTGACACGAGTGATTTCCAATATCTTTACCAATAGTGCTGCTGTCAGTATCTCTTGTTGTGTATTGCTTGTACATTGTGATGCTGCAGATGATGAATCATTAAATCCAAAGACGTACAATCGACATTTTTGTGAACAATTATTTGGCATTTCCAACTCTAAAATTCCTGTTCCTCAAAGGTAACAATATCATCATTTTCATCAATATTCATCATTTATTTTACTTTTAGCTATCAAGGAGCTCTATTCATTTGGATTACTGGGCTTGTTTTGGCAATGGTTAACTTGGTTACCGAACGACTTGTGGGCTTTCGCATGCTTGAATTAAACTGGAACAATGCTGAATCTGATGATGAAGGAGAAGATGAAGCAGAAATCGAACATTCAAAGTTACCTGCTGAACATGCTTTGCCTATGGTTCCATGGTACTCAATGTTTATCTTTGACACTGCCTTTGAGGTTGATTCTTTATGCATATTTTGTACTTACACCAACTTATAGTTACTGATTTCATTGAAGATTTTCCTTGGTCGTTTTGATATGCGAACTATGCAAGCTGCCATTCATCCCAACTACAAAGTAAGTGAATTATTTGCAGCCATAAAATTCAAATTAATTAGGATTATATGTTTGATCATTTGGCAGACAGAGAGAGCTTATGGCTTGATTTCATGGGTGATTGTGGGGATGGATTTAACAGTAGCTACCAAGTTGCACGATCTTTGGCCCAACCTGAACTCACAATTGATGTCCCATCCAGTTCACCTTTGGCAAACAATGGCAAAACTATGACACTTCCTCGTGGTGAATGTCTTGTTATTGGTGGTGATCTTGCTTACCCTCATCCCGATGCTGAGTCGTATGAAGTCGGTAGTCTTGTAGTATTTAAGGCACTAATTCGCGTATTAGTCTCGATTCTGGCGAACGTTTGAATATGCCATGAAGCCACCAGCTTGCTATGATCCTGCTGCTGTATCAACCCAGAAGCCTGTGCTACCACCAGGGTGTGCATTACTAAAGGACTACAAAGGCCCAACTTGTTTTGCAATTCCTGGTAACCATGATTGGTTTGATGGTCTCAACACATATAAACGATTTGTTTGTCATCGAGATTGGCTTGGGGGTTGGCATTTACCACAACAAACGAGTTACTTTTGTCTCAAACTGCCTCATGGCTGGTGGCTTTTTGCTTGTGATCTTGCTTTAGAAAACGATATTAATGACGAACAATTTGCATGCTTTGAAGCTATCACCAAGAACCACGTGAAGGATACTGATCGGGTCATTGTTGTCACCCATGAACCAAATTGGATTTTGGATCAATACGAACATCAACGTACCGAAGAAAAATTGCAATACCTAATGACTAAAGTCCTTGCTGGCCGTGTTGTACTTCGGTATGCCATTACTTTATTTAACTCGTTAAAATGTTCATATAGGCTTGCTGGCGATATTCATAACTACACACGCCATTCATTACTCGAATCTCCAATTATTCCAGCTTCTTCTCGACCAGTAACACCACGACCACGAAAGCTCTCGATTAAAACATCAATTTCTGCT
>JNBS01002568.1:0-10242 GCA_002081575.1 Thraustotheca clavata
TTCTTTGTGCTCATACCAAACAAAAGTTTCTTCCATAACGACATCATCATCCCCAGTCATATTCAATCAATCAACCTCCGGAATGATTAATAATGGCAAATACCATATTTATACCCTCTATTTACGGCCATCTTTTACATCGATTAAATGTGGTATTTGTCCATCTAGATTAAATATGGCAAATGCTTCTTGAAGAGCACATAAAACTGGCAAATGCCGCATTTAAATACCTTAATTCGTTGACTGCATTTACCACATAGAAAAGTTGTTATTTGGGGCATTTTAAAAAAGGGAAATGCTGCATAGATTAGAGTAAATTTATGTCTTGTCTTAAAGATGGCATATGTCACATACTGTATTGTGAAAAACGGCATTTGCCATCTTTAATACATTAAATGTGGACTATGCCATATTTGGTTGGTCTTTTTGTGGTTATTTGTGGTCCAACTTTTAAAATATGGTATTTTGCCAGATTTAACTGGTCTATTTCTGGCTAAAGGTGGTCATGTGGACCATAATGGTTGATATAATACCAAGTAAATCGTTCATCTTCGTGCACTAAAACATCCAAAAACAAAATGGGTTCAATTACTTCTTTCATTGACATGACTCGCTCTATCGAGATACTCAATCAAGTATTGAATCGTGGTTTTTGTGGTCAAAATATACCATTTCACTTACATGTCGCACCTTGCGACGCCAACAGCGTTCGGCAGCTTCATCGACGAGCGATTACGCGTGGAAGAGCACGATGTTCTTGAAGAAGGCTGGCTCCAGTCTCTCCTTGACTATGGCCATGCTCCAAGCCGCTTTCCCGATTTTCTTGAGGCGATTTTAGCAGCCAGCATTCGTGCCTCAACTACTGCATCATTTCCATCCGTGGCGGCGTATTTGCGCCAAATTCATCAAGCTCATGAGCTTACAGTCCCTCGTCGTGTGTGTGGGTACATGTTTAAGCAGAATGACATTTCTTGGAGCTGTAGAGATTGTGAAATGGACGAGACGTGTGTACTTTGTCAAACTTGCTTTCAAAATTCCAACCATGAAGGCCATCAAGTATTCTTTCACCGTACAAGTCCTGGAGGTATGTGTGATTGTGGTGATGCAGAAGCTTGGAGGCCTGAAGGCATGTGTCCTGCTCATAAGTGTGATTCTTCTGCTGAAAATCCACCTTCAGATGCTCATTTACTTGAGCTTCCAGCCCCATTAAAAAAAACTTTACATTGTGTGCTCTATGAGCTGATTTTATACATGGTGGATGTGGCTGTAAGAACATCAAATGCTCATGAAATCGCCAAAATATCACGTGGATTAAATAAAAGAAAAAGAAAACATACTGAAGACATGATCAAATTGTACCATGTTCGCATTGCTAATGATGATGTACATACTGATCAAGATTTAACAGGCTTGCTTATGGATAAAGGGTATTCCGTTGAATTTGCTGAACAATTTACGCAGGCTGTGGATGCAAAAGGATCCCAATTACTTAAAGAAAATATTGTGTTGAAAGAAGCAATAGATTTAATGAAATCCATGGAAGCTGAAGGATGGTTGTCTTGTGTGGTTGATAATGAACATTTATTAAGAGAAGATGTCTGGGAAATTTGTTTCAATTACATTTTAAATTTGACATTGATTTCGCCCACGGTCCAAAGTGAATTGTTTGCCATTTTATTTGATACAATGTTTCATGCTAAACAACATTATAAATATGCACCAAGAGAAATGGAACCTATTGTCGAACTCTTGACTGCTTCATCGATTTTGAAAAAATCACTTGTACAAGGATTGATGCAAGCTTATTTGAATTTAATGGGCAATCGAGAACTGAAATGGCAATTTTCAAACTTTTATGTGGAAGTATACCAACAAGTAATGCGAGATTTCTTTTGTGGCGTTGGAACTAAAAATGAATCGATTTTTGGTTTAAGTGTACAAATTTTTACTACTCCATCGATTGTACCTGCACTTGTGGAAGATCGTGCCTTGCTCTCAATTTTACTTCATGTACTTCAGGATGGACTTGAAATGACAAGAATACCAGATAAAGCAAATCCTGACCTCACTGTGGTAAATTTGGAGCATATTGTCGTTCGATTCAATCGATATGAACTTGTGATTACAGATATGTGTTTTGTATTGCTTGTCCCAACAGTAGCTCAATCGTTTGCTACCACAGAGTACTTGAAGCAGTATTACTCGATTTTACATGATTTAGCACACTTAAATATGCAAGTTCGTGTTGCTGAGCACCAACCTCATATTGAATTGGAAGATACGATGCCATGGTACAATGCTCTAACTCTTCATGTGAGCCTTGCATCGATTACTCAAAGCTTTTTTAAAGGTTTACGAACTCTATCGAATGTTCTTTCTAGTGCTCTTGGAAATACTATCTTTCAAGTAATATGGGCAGAACTTGCACAAGACTTATTTATCTATCACACAGTTCCTCATTACACGCTTCGTGAAATACCCAAGTATTATGTGGATGAAGAACCCGTGTCTTTCCACTACCCATTGCATCAAACTTTTGGGTATTTTATTTTGGAAATGCTCCAACGTGGTGAAATTCCTCTTCTGGATATATTAAACACTGTGCAAACTACATGGGATCCATTGATTGAAATTCCTTTGAGATCGTTTGTCTTTTCTGCTCAAATCTCAAGTAATTTCTGGGTACGAAATGGCATGGAACTTATGAATCATGAAGTCACAAGTTACTATGATCAATCGTACTATTTTCCGAATTTGACGTCCCACTTATGCTTTCGTGATATTGATCTTGTGTTACTCCAAGTTTCCGCCTTATTGCTTGGTCCAGAAGCTTTTTTTGCTATATACTTGGATCGATTTGGGCTTTATGATTACCTCAATCCAAATCAAAATAATCGTCAACATTCATGGTATCATTTGTCTTCTAACGATAAACAAACTCAATATGTGGCTGAAGCTCTGCTTAAACTCTTGTGGATTGTCACTGAATTACCACCACCAAGGGATCAAGGTGTTCAAGTCCAACTTCGAAGAAAAATGGTTCATTTTCTCACGTATAAAAGTTGTGTCTACTCTACTTTGCGTGATCATGCAACTACTTTATATGCTCAACCAGCTTTTGAATCAGTTCCAGAAGATGCAAGAAACAAATATCTTCTTCAAATTGTCAATGACATTGCAGAGGCAATACCACAAGCAGATTCAATTGCTCCAAGTAAATTTACTTTGAAAGCCAATTGCTACAGTGAATACGATCCATCTTACTTGCATTTAAGCAGCTCTCGACACATTAAAGCCCAAGAAATACGACAAGAAAATGTGTACAAAACTTGGCGAGTCGATTCTGATGTCACAATCCCTTTGGTGAGTGCATTGCCGGAATGTCATTTGGAAATGGCTCAAGTTCGAACTTTGGTTTTATTGCCTCAATTATGTTGTTTCCTACGTCAAGTACTTCAGCATCCTGTTCTAAGCCAAGATGACACACTCTTTGGTCGAATTGTTCACCTTTTAACTGTACAATTAATTGTTCTTAAAGCCCATCCAGAAATGAAAGCATCTTTACTAGACGAAATCAAACAAGCAACTACTGGAATGGACAAGACAATGCAGTTTAATTTCGAACCTTCTTCAAGGTACTTGTTTCGTATTGTACCCAAATAATTATTTTCAACATTGTGTAGGCAAAGCATTTTGCAAATCTTATCACAAAAAGCAATAAGCTTGAAATCTCACAATGATGCTTCACTAAAGCCATTATTATCGGGAATTCTCCATGTGTTAAAGAAATATATGCAACTTGACCAAGACATCGCACGAGAGCTTGAAACTAGTGTCTTTCCGAAGCAAATACCAAATAATGCGTCTACAAATGGTCCTATGGATCATAAGGCCCGTTTAGCCTTACAAAAACAAAAACAACAGCAAGCTATGGCTGCAATGATGCAAAGGCAGAGTCAATTTGCAACAATGCTTGATGACGATGAATTGAGTGATGAAGATATTGATGCAACTGCAACTACTCGTTATGAACAACCAACACCAGAATGTATCATTTGCTCGCAAATTCGTAAAGATGATCCTGTCATGTACATCGGTTTAGCCCAAAAAAGCTCAAGTCTTCGGTATTTTTATCTCTACTTATCAAGACGTGATTGATTGTATTTAGACCCCATCAATTTCACAAGTCTACATCCACTATCCATGTCCAATTGTGTGGCCATGCAATTCATCTTTCTTGTGTTGAAAAATATTGTATGACTATGGTGCGAGATGTAGTGGCTCAAAGTATCAATGCAACTCCATTGCATTTAGTTGCATTTGATCCTGCTGTTGGTGAATTCCTCTGTCCACTTTGCAAGTCTCTCAGTAGCACATTTTTGCCTTTTGTTCCCCGACCAACAAGTGGGGAAACTCAACATAGTTTAGAGCACTTTTTTGAAAAAGCTTCGAGTGTACAAAGTACTTTGTATCATCTTGAGGTATCTCTTCCAGAGCTTTTACGTCAACCAGCCAAGGAGATTCCCGTACTGATGCATTCTTGTAGCTTTAAATTATGGTTTCTTTGTATAGGCATTTGCAAAAGTAGCAATGGAATCATTTTTAAAATCCATGGGATTGGATTTGGTCAGGACAAAGCGTGCAGATATCATTCAAACAGTGTTGGATACAATTGAACACACCTTTGATGCTGGTCAAACTCAAGGTATTTCGGCTGCTCTGATTCATTTAGCATTTGCATCTTCAAACCAGTTAACATTACGAAGTCAATTGGGTATCAATTTATCTAGTGAAGCTGAGTCCTATTTGGATCCATTTACACCTCGAGATGATGCCAAGTTTCATGCTTTATTTCATGTATTACATTATCTTCCAGCACTTTTACCATCATCCAAGACGTATGAACAAGTGATTCCATATTCAATAGCCGATGCAATTGATGGTAAAATATCAACTTTATTTCCATCTTTGGTTGAAAATGGAATGGTACCTATGCTTGGGCTACCACTTTTGGGTCAAGATTTATTTGCTGTCTTGCTTTTGGTATGCAGTTCTTTAACCGGAAAGGCTGATATGTTATGGGCAATTCGTGCTTTTGCATCCGTTCACATGGTACAAACAATGCTAGTGTGTACACAGCCTGTACTAATTGATCAAAATGGTGCGCATGATAATGTTGAAACTGGTGCTTTTGATTTTGCTAAAAATGGTGACTATTCGAGCCAAGATGATAGTTGTATTTGTAGTCAAGAAGCTGATGAAAATGCTTTAAGTAAATGGAGAGAATCATTAGCTAAGGCATTGGGTATCCAAATCCATCCCCATGCACCTACAGGAGCTTTATTAAAGTGCACGTTTGAGACGACGTCATTGGTATTTTTGCGTAAAGCAACTTTACTTGCACGAGCAATATTTCGTGGCCCTGATGATCCTGATGGGGCTTTATACGCCAACTTTATCACAAATCTTCATTTGACAACAAAGTTTACTGAAATGTGTCGTCAACTTGGAGCTCCATCACCTTTGGATATTATGACAAGTGAATCATTTTCAGCTTTTATTACCAAACAATTATCACTCTTTCATTCCATTAACTTACCCCACAGTTGGAAATTAAAGTCAACTCAATCCCCAATGCTCAACACCCTCTCTTATCTTCCCCAAGCTGCTGTTGAAATGTACAATAAATCTCCATGGGCTGTGCATTTACACGTGACTGGGCTTTCACCCATGTACACAGACTTTTACGCTTTGCACAATACTCATGTATGTCCATGGAGTAAACAACCGATGGAAATCATTGCTATTTGTATGCGTTGTGGAGAAGCAGTATGTGCAGGCTCTGATTGTTGCAAAGTTAATGGCAAAGGAGCATGTTCCCTACACGTAGAACATTGTGGTCATGGCAATAGTGCTTTTTTTCTGCTCAAACAATGCAGTATTCTTCTCGTGGGGGAACATGGCCGAGCAAGTCTATTTTCATCGCCATACGTGGATGAATTTGGTGAAGAAGATTTGTATGTCAAACGTGGTCGACCATTATACCTTGCACCCAAGCGTTTAATGGTTCTTTTTCAACTAATTGTGTCCCATTCGATTGCTATTGAAGTGTCCAAAGCACGTCGCACTTCAGAGCAGTACATTCGAGCCTATTATTATTGAATGCAGCCCCCAAACTTTTTTCTTCTTTGTCTAGTGTTCATATTTTTGATATTTCTTGCATTTTGCAGTAGTTTTCTTTCATTTAGTTGTAATTTTCTTGCATTGTGATGAATTTTGCCAGCAATTCTCTCTGAATAACAAGCTGATTTGTGCCCAAAATTCTCTACATCATAATTTTTCATTTTGGTAGCAATTTTCACTCTTTTTGGAGCAATTTGCCTGTTGATATCACTTGTTTTCAAGGTATTTATTCCACTTGGCAACATTGGCAGCCATGGCCGTGTTGCATTTTTCAGTAAATGGCAATCGCATATCATACGCATCTTCTCCATCAGCATAATATCCCTTTTCAATATCATACACTTGGTACTTGAGCGTATGGCGGTAAAGATGAATAGCTGCGGCATTGCCTTCACGTACATGCAACGATACATATTCAGCTTTAAAGCTTTCCACCATCGCTCGTTGAGCAGCCTTCATGAGTTTGGTAGCAATGCCACATTTACGATGCGTTCGAAGCACAGCGAGCGACGTGATGTGGCCATGAGGCACTGTAGCTTCTTCTTCCATCTTGGCGAGCACGTAGCCGACGATCTTTCCATCGTGGTCTTCAGCCACGTACAAGAGTTGTGGCCACGACATGATGTGGTAGTAATAGTACTTC
Organism: Thraustotheca clavata; assembly: GCA_002081575.1. NCBI lineage: Eukaryota > Oomycota > Saprolegniomycetes > Saprolegniales > Achlyaceae > Thraustotheca > Thraustotheca clavata. Next base: position 6,827 of record JNBS01002568.1, read on the forward strand.
ATTTGGTAGTTTTCAGGCAAACACCACAAGTTTGCGTTCTGCATAGCGAGTAGATCAGGCACCTACAGCGTTTAATTAGCATCGTATAGTGTATATTCATCGAGAGAAGGGTCAACTTACGGTGGCGTTGCGGATGGACACCATTTGGTTGGTACTCTCAGAATGATGAAATGCGTGGTTAAAATGAAGCGGTATACATTAATCAAGATATTTTAGTGATATGGATGGAAAGGAAGTTTGGGATGTTTGGGGAGAGATAAAGAGATGGAATGAAAGAATAGAGCATAAAGAAGGTAGGAAGAACGTTGGGGGAAATTTGGAGAGGTTTCGGAGAGGTTTTGGGGATTTTTGGAGCGGAATTAAATAAGAAATTTTGTGATTTGATTGTAAAATGATAAAAAGTAACATTGGATAACAAGAAAAGAGGGTAGAATTGGGGAAATGTGAAAATTGGGATTATAGAGAAGAGAGAAATTCAATTCAATTGATTGGAAAAGTTTAGAGCGGAATGGAGAAAGAAGAGAAGATATTTTCTAGAAAAAAAAATTAAATAATAGTTAATGGCAATGGAGAGTAGGGGCTAACAGTGCTTAAATGTGAGGTAATTATGCCTTTAAATGAATTGATTTCATCTATAGTTGTAAAAATACAATTTACTTAGAAATGAATGCTAAAGAAAAGTATTAATCAGTGGGGGGTAATTTTTTTTGATATACTGTAGAGGGGTATCAAATTGAGAACTTCGTCCTCATATCCTCATTATTTATTTTGAGGACGCTTTTTGCTAGAAAATGAGGCAAATTGAGGACACTATGCAATATTATGGCACTTTAACAAAAGCAAAGTGATTTAGTTAGATTTTTCTTTGTCAGTAACACATTTTTGAACTACTTTGACAAAGCTCTCAAAAAATTGTTTGATTTGTTTATATAACGTCCTATATTTGTATTGAAATCCTTATACAAACAACCAACGTCCAACACTTGAGTAAACAATGAACCAGGTCCAAGTAGATTACAATATAACCAAATTCTTTTGAATCGAACACAATAGCCAACAACAATGCCATAAGCAGGCTTGAAAACATTTGTAGCAATTTTCCTCTCATGATATCCTTTATGCTGTTGCTCACATGCATAACCATTAAGGACTTCATGTTCACGAAAGTTAGTAGTTGTTTTCAACAATGCTGGTGTTAATTGAGAAATATTTTTAGTCCCCGTCGTGTATTGATTGATCAATAAAATGAATGACCTTCTATTGTCGATTGCAAAATCATCGTGTAAGCTCGTAGCGAATTGCCAAAGCACCCAAGTAATCGGTTCATTTCTTCAAGTTGTGATGTCTTTTTATGTTATAAATTTTAAAAATTGGAGAGGTGTTTTATAGTTCTTGACTGTCCACTCTTCCTCTTACTACCAATGATTACCAAAGTTTTGAGGGAACTTGGTTACTTTCGGCCAGAACGTTCGCAAAACATGCAGCTTTGTGCTTCAATATGGTTATTTCGATCAATTACTTGTAATCTAAGCTTAATTGCAAAGGAATCATGTCTTAACTATTGGAAGTCAAAGGTGCTGTGAGGCTGATAATATACAAGAGTTTTGACATAATCGCATGATGCTACCAGCATAATTCACTCGATATCTGCTTAGTCTTTTCCAATAGTAGTGTTAGTCTATATAAGTATTTATCCATTGGCTTTCACTAGCACTAATCAATTACATCATTAGAATTCGTAAATGCTTCAGAGTCGTTCACCTCAAGCCTGTGTTGTAGGAATAGCAAACTAAATAGATGAATGCAGTGACAGCTAACAATAAGTATGACCGCAAACTAATAGCGCTACCATCTAAAGAATTATTAATAAGTGTCAATTTACTTGGTATTGGAGAACCAATAAAGTTGCACTAAGAGCGTCCCACCAACGGTGCACAGAATTCGAGATTAAATTGCCAATGGATCTATCAAGTTGCAATATGTGAAATCTGCCAACCAACTAGCCGATGGTCTAACGAAACCATTGCAAGGATTGGCATTCAAACAATTTCGTGATGGCCTATTGACCGAGGAAAAGTAACAAACTCCTAAGAGAAGAATCATGTATGACTCTCTCAAACAAGGCTCGCATTTATTGTGAATCATCCTTAACACATAGTTTGTTAAATTCAAACTAATGCATACTTTCTTTTTATTGATATCGCCTTAGTCTGCAAAGTGTTTGTTAAATTGCTTCATCGAGCTAGAAGCAATTGCTGTACTGTTGGTGCCACGGATAAAGCTGCTGCTTTAGGTCAAATTTGTATTATTCAATGGCTTCATACACACCGAACTGAGGGTTGCACGGATGAAGCAATGACTTATGCTGGTGCAGGTTGACATCTTGATATCGCTAAATGGTTGTATGAAGTACGGGGTCTGAATCACACCAACCAAGGATGGTTGGAGTACTGCAGCTTATAATGGGGATATCGACATGGTCAAGTACTTAATTTCAATTCCAATGACCTCTGAAAATGAAGTTCCTGATAGCTACTTTGATTGTGGTTTGGACAAAACTAAAGTATTTGTATACAAAAAACACTTCTCGAATAAGGTATGTTGCGGTCATGCTGTCGATGGGGCAGCATCAAATGGTCATATTGAAATTGTTCAAATCCTGCATGACTTTCCTGCTACTAAAGCAGTGGACATGGCAGCACGCAATGGCCATCTTGAATTGATTAAGTACCTCCAAACACACCGTAATGAAGGGTGTACCGAGAAAGCCTACAGAAGTGCAACCAGAACAAACAGATTTGACATTTTAAAGTATTTGTTGGCAAACAATTGCTGTAGAATCAAAATTTTCTTTGAAGATTTATGCCTTGATGCTTCAGGGTGCAATAACATCGACATGTTGGAGTTTTGTATGGATCAATTACACACTGAATTAACACAATACTCTAAAAAGCTTATGCTTCAAAAGGCAGCTATGCTCGGTCAACTAGAGACTGTCAAGTGGCTTCATGAAGTGAAAGGTTTTGAATGGACATCAACTATGCTACAGGAAGTTAAATGCCGAGGTCACAATGCTGTTGTGCGATATCTGAATGCTGCAGGGTATTGTGAAAACAATTATGACAGTCTTTTGGTTGAATTATTTCTCGTCGTTCGTTTGAATGGTTTATAAAAATTTTGGACAAATCGTTTAGTTTTTGCAGCTAAAATGACAATAATTAATTTGTTCTTCGGCAACATTGTCATATTTTACATGATCACATAAGATGGCTTACTGCATTTATTTACACCACCAGCATTAGGTATATTGTCGATGGTTGGTTCTAATGTTATTTATGATTATACGAATAGTAACCAGTTTACTCTTTGGTCTTGGAGTGCATAACTTTGATAGGATTTTTAACTTTAACAATATG
>JNBS01002573.1:0-18200 GCA_002081575.1 Thraustotheca clavata
GATATGCAACTTGTTGCTGCAATGGGACCTCCAGGAGGTGGTCGATCTGTAATTTCTTCACGATTTCAAAGTCGATTTAATCTTATCAACATTACATTTCCAGAAAATGCTCAGCTACGTAAAATCTTTGAAACTATGCTTGTGCCTAAACTTGGTGAATTTGATGATGAAATTAAACCTCTTGGGGCACCTTTAGTCACTGCAACTATTTTACTTTATCAAACAGTAGAAGCCAACTTTTTACCTACACCAGCTAATTGTCATTATTTGTTTAACCTTCGTGATATGGCGAAAGTTGTTCAAGGCATTTTAACAAGTGATAAGCATTTAATCAGTGGAAGAGATGGAATGTTGCGATTATGGGTTCATGAATCACTTCGTGTTTTTAGCGATCGATTAACAAGTGCTGCTGATCGAACAACTTTTAAAGCTAAAATTGATGAAATTCTTGGTGCCAATTTCCAAACAGAATGGTCAAGGCTCCTTAATAATCATTCTGAAACACTCAAGGAAAATGGTCCAATATTCAGTAGCATTTTCACTCCTCTTGAGGATGAAAATTCACCATTGAAATACGACGAAATTGATGATGTCAAAGCACTCAAACGCTTTGTCGAAGATCAACTTGATAACTACAATGTTGAGCCTGGTTTAGTCCCAATGGATTTGGTGCTATTTGGTGATGCACTTATGCATTTATTGCGAATATATCGACAGCTAACAACTCCACGTGGAAATTTGTTGTTAGTAGGCGTTGGTGGTAGTGGAAGACAATCTATGACTCGTTTGGCTGCTTTTATTGCTGGATGTGATTTATTTCTAATTGAAGTCACGAAAAACTATAGACCATTAGATTTTCATGATGATATGAAAAAACTCTACAATAACACTGGGGTCATGGGCAAACGCACAGCATTTCTCTTTAGTGACACTCAAATCAAGAGTGAGTCATTCATTGAGGATATCAACAATATTTTGGGTAGTGGCGAGGTAAGAAAAAATCCTACATATTTAGCTATAATTTCACTTAGATTCCTGGTCTTTTTGAGAAAGATGAACAATGCGCTATTATTGATGGTGTTCGAGCTCGAGCGCGTGCTCAAGGGGTTAAAGAAAACAAAGAGAGTCTATGGAATTTTTTTATTGCTGAAGTGCGTCGAAATCTCCATGTTGTGCTTGCTTTAAGTCCAATTGGAAAAGGCTTTCGCAATCGAGTTCGGCAATTTCCATCGCTCGTTAACAATACTACAATCGATTGGTTTGATGAATGGCCGATTGATGCATTGCAAGAAGTTGGTATGAAATTTTTGGATGAAAAACGTGTAGCACAAGAAGCTCAGCGACCAAAAATTTCATCAGTATTTGCAGTCATTCACAGCTCAGTAGTTCTAGCTTCAGCTCAAATGTTATCATCTATGAAAAGGCATAATTATGTGACACCAACCAACTATTTAGCTCTAGTAAAGGGCTACGTTGTACGAATTATTATCAATGGTAGTTGGGTTTACATGTCATAGGAATGCTTGATTGAAAAAAGCTCTAGTATCATTGATTCCCGTGATAAACTTAAAAATGGGTTGGCTAAGCTTGAAGAAAGTCGAGCTCAAGTAGAAGAAATGTCCAAGCAACTCGAAGAACGTAAAATTGTTGTGGCCCAGAAGAACAAAGACTGTAGTGATTTACTTGTTGTGATTGTATCTGAACGCCGAGTCGCTGATGAACAGCGTAAACAAGTGGAAGCTGAAAGTGAACGTATCTATAAAGAAGAAGTTGAAACAAAAAAAATTGCCGATGATGCTCAAAAAGATTTGGATGAAGCTCTTCCTGCCCTTGCTAAAGCCATGGCTGAAGTTGATCTTCTTGACAAAAAATCCATTGCAGAAGTTAAAGTATATTCTCAACCTCCAGAAGCTGTAAGTTTAGTCATGTGTGCTATTATGGTTCTATTCGGGTTAACACCAACATGGGCTACAGCTAAAGTTAAGATGAACGATGTCAACTTTCTTCAGCAAATCAAGACATTTGACAAAGACTCGATACGAGATAAAACAATTGCTGCTTTAAAGAAATTCACTTCAAAAGAAATGTTCAAAGCAGATATTGTGCGTAAAGTGTCAAGTGCTGCTGGTGCACTTTGTTCTTGGGTGTTAGCCATGGAAGTTTATTCCAATGTATTTCGTCTGGTTGCACCAAAACGCGAAGTATTAAAAAAGTCTCAACAAGCATTGGAAATCAAACAAAAAGATTTACAACGAGCCAAAGCAAAGCTTCAGGAAGTGACTGAAAAGGTTGAATCACTCAAAAAACAATATGATGACAGTGTCAGTGAAAAAAATGCCTTGCGTGAAGAAGCTGAAGTACTTGAACTTAAACTATCTCGAGCAACTCAACTTGTATCTGGTCTTTCTGGTGAACGTGAACGGTGGCAAGTTAGTATTGCAACGAAAGATGGTTCATTATTAAATGTGGTTGGTGACGCTTTGGTGGCTGCAGCCTTTTTATCTTATGCTGGACCATTTGATACTGCTTTTCGTTCGGCTTTACTTGATACATGGTCAAACCGAGTTCAGCAACAAGGTTTACCGATGACACCAGGTTTTCAATTTACAGATTTTCTCGCTGATCCAACTGATGTAAGGCATTGGAATGCCCATGGACTTCCCCGAGATAATTTATCCACTGAGAATGGTGTCGTAACAACACGAGGTAAACGATGGCCATTAATGATTGATCCTCAAGGACAAGGAAATAAATGGATCAAGTCTTTAGAAGGAGCTAAACTTGATGTGGTTGATCCGATGATGAAAGACTTTTTAAGAAAGTTAGAGAATGCAATTCGATTTGGCACAGCAGTACTTATGCAAGATATTCAAGAAGAATTAGACCCATCACTTGAACCAATTCTCAACAAGAGTATTGTTAAAGTTGGCAATCGAGATATTCTCCGAATCGGGGACAAAGAACTTGATTACAACCGAGATTTTCGATTCTATTTGACTACCAAATTACACAATCCACATTATACACCTGAAGTATCAACCAAGACAACAATCGTAAACTTTGTTGTAAAAGAACAAGGTCTCGAAGCTCAATTACTTGGTACAGTGGTGCAAATGGAAGAACCAGCTTTAGAAGAGCAAAAATCGGAATTGGTCATTAAAGTAGCTGCTGCTAAACGCAAACTAGTTGATTTGGAAAATGAAATTTTACGATTGCTTTCAGCTGCCAAAGGTTCACTACTTGATGATGAATCACTTGTCAATACATTAAATGCTTCAAAGACAACTTCAGAAGAAGTAAGCTCTCAACTTGTCATTAGTGAAGAGACTGAAAAGAAAATTGATGCTGCTCGTATGGGTTATGTAGCAGTGGCAGTACGATCATCCACATTATATTTTGTTCTCAATGATATGACCAAAGTTGATCCAATGTACCAATTCTCGTTGGACTCGTATGTCGATTTATTCAAAGAGTCGATTGCCAAGAGTAGATCAGCAAGACAAACATTAACTTTGACTGACGATTTAAGTGAACGTATTGCAGCTATCAATGAATACCATACATACGCTGTTTATGCTTATGCTTGTCGTGGCCTTTTTGAAAGGCATAAATTGCTATTTTCTTTTCAAATGTGTATTCGAGTCATGCAAAGTATGAACAAAGTTCCAATGGATGAATACGAGTTTCTTTTAAAAGGTGGCAACCTACTTGGACATGAAGAAAAAGTAAATAATCCCGTGAGTGATTTTTGCTCTGATTCAGTATGGAACTCAGTGGTTGATCTCAATCGACTTGCTCGATTCCAAGGTTTGGTGTCATCTTTTGAACAAGCTGGAAAGTCATGGAAACAATGGTTCCAAAGTAGTTGTCCAGAAACAGAGCAGCTTCCAGGAGATTGGGAAGGTTGACCATATCAATTGATATATTCTAATTCATTGTGTAGGTAAATGCAATGAACTTCAGAGAATGATTCTTTTGCGTGTGCTTCGATCCGATCGAGTTACAATTCAAGCATCCAAGTTTGTATCGACTAATTTGGGTCCTCAGTTTGTTGATCCACCACCATTTGATCTTCGAGCAATTTATGAAAACTCCACATACAAAACTCCACTCATCTTTGTCTTGTCACCAGGAGTTGATCCAACAAACAATTTAATGGCATTAGCCGATACTTTGGGCAAGAAAGTTGAAAATTGTGCTTTAGGTCAAGGTCAATCTGTCTTTGCTGAAGCAATGTTAGCTCGTGGGCTCGAAGGCGGAACTTGGGTATTCTTGGCAAATTGTCATTTGATGCTCAGTTGGGCTCCAACATTGGAAAAGCTCATTGATAATTACTGTTCAAACCCATCGGTGAACCCAAACTTTCGATTGTGGTTAACTTCAGACCCAAATCCAAAGTTTCCGATAGCCATTCTACAACGAGGAATTAAAATGACAACTGAACCACCTCGTGGAATTCGAGCTAATCTTCTTCGACTTTACAATACTGTCACTCCTGAACGCTTTGTTCGATGCAAACAAGCTAAAAAATACAAGAGACTATTGTTTTGTCTTTGCTGGTTCCATGCATTATTGCTTGAGCGTCGAAAATTTAATAACCTTGGTTGGAATATCCCTTACGATTTTAATGAAAGCGACTTTGCAATTAGCGAAGATGTATTAGCCATTTACTTGGATGAATACGAAGAAACACCATGGGAAGCACTGAAATACTTGATTGCACAAGCTAATTATGGTGGTCGGGTTACAGATGACTGGGATCGACGATTGATGCTTGTATATGTGGGTCAATTTTTCTGTGAAGATATTCTTGAGCTTGATATGGCTCCACTTTCTGAATCAAGAGAGTATTATGTTCCTGAAGATGGTGACTTGTCTTCTTATGGAGATTTCATACGTAATTTACCTCTCGAAGACCCTCCATTAGCATTTGGACAACATCCTAATGCTCAAATTGCTTCTCAAATTGATAATGGACGTGAACTTTTAAGTACAATTTTAAGCTTACAAGCTATGGGAACTTCTGAAGGTGGTAAGGGCAATGATGAAAAAATTCTCGGTGTGCTTCAAAATCTCAAAGATAAAGTCCCAGATACATTTGACTTAGCACTTGTAAAGCTCAATATTTCAACTCGAAGTGATCCTGATGCTCTAAAGACAGTGCTTGTACAAGAACTCGAACGCTACAATAAACTTTTATCAACAATCAAATCATCCCTTGTAGCCCTTGAAAAAGGTATTCAAGGTCTTGTAGTCATCACACCTGAGCTGGAAGCTATTTACCAAGCCATGCTAATCGGTGCAGTGCCTAAAGCATGGAGCTTTTGTTATCCATCACTTAAACCATTGGGTTCTTGGACAATGGAACTTGAGCAAAGAGTAGATCAAATGAGGCATTGGGCAAACAATAGCATGCCTGTAGTATTTTGGCTTTCAGGCTTTACGTATCCAACTGGGTTTCTTACAGCTTTATTACAGACTGCTGCACGTAAAAATGGTGTCTCTATCGACTCTTTGAATTGGGAATTTCTTATCATTAATCAACATGAAGATTCCATTGTTGTTGGACCAAAAGATGGAGCTTATGTAAAGGGATTATTCCTCGAAGGTGCAAGATGGGATTTTGAGCATGATTGTTTAACAGAACCAAACCCTATGGAACTTTATTGCAATATGCCAATGATTCATTTTCGACCTGTGGAAAATAAAAAGAAAGCAGCCAAAGGAACATATAGCTGTCCATTGTATATGTACCCAATTCGAACAGGTACACGTGAAAGACCTTCGTTTATGATTGCTGTTGATCTGAAATGTGGTGCTCAAAAGGTTCCTGATGTATGGACAAAACGAGGCACCGCATTGCTACTTTCTCTTAGCTCCTAGAGATATAATGTAATGAAAAGTATGCAATTGACAACATAGTAAGCAGTTTGGTTAATATGACAAAAATGCCATTATAGATCAAAAATGTACAAATTCATAAATGCCAATTGCTTTAAAAGTATTAGAACTTGGCTTTGTCAAGTGCATTGACGATTTTTATTTTAATGAGTTAAATCTCTTTGATTCTAGTAGCAACTCGAAAATTTCCAAGGAACCACTATACACAAAGCATCGGATTTAAGTTCTTGGGGATGATTGTATTCATTCATTTGTGCATCAGTTAAAACATTGGCATTTCACGAAGGAAACGAGTGAGTAAATCAAAATAACTCGACTTCCCAGTTTCTTTCACAATATCAGGAGAAAACACTTGCTAATCTCATATAAGTATCGTGTACAAGTATGTACATTCCTACTTAAACAGTAGGGAAAACAATCACACATGATATGCTCGTATCGCCTTGTTATATACCCTCATAAAATATGAAGCAATTTCACAAAATCTTCAAGTGCAAAAGACACTGTAAATTTCAAAGTGCTTGGTTTGTACTCATCCAAATACTCAAATTCAAAATTGCCAACATTCAGTTCAATCAAATATTCAGCCTTTTTTTGGTTTTGTGTACCCAAAGCATATTCAAAACTTTGTACAGCTACAAGTTCTGGCCGATCCCTTGCAAATCGTTGGACAACTACCAAATCACCACTCAAGATAGCTAAACACAATGGGTTTAAATATGATTTTCTGTTAATAGGAAAATGAGTTCTGGAGTGTTTATAGTGAATGACTTTATCTTTCCACTTGAGAAACATGTCTCCATTGCCAAACCAGGGTAAAATATCTTGGAAAACTCCATCTTGATAGCTTATAATGATTTCGAGCAATTCTGACGTTGTTAAAACTTGGTGACTTGTCATCTTTACTAGCTTTGTGAACTTTCAACAATGGCAAAAATTGTAAAATTGTATGAACTTCATATCCTAGTTGTCAATGAAGCAACAATGTTTGTCTATACAAACGACTTCAGACTAAAAATCAACATTGCAGAAGACTCTGCATAATCCAAGTGAAAGAACGTCTTAAATTTTATCAATTTACTTGCTTCATGGCAAGTAGTGTTCCTTGCAAAAACGATACGCGTCTTTAATTCAACTATGTGTTTCAATTTGATGATTTGGTGTCGTTCCCAATTTTCTAGCTTTTATTGCTGAACAAGATTCTAAATGGTAAAAGTTGAAGCTTTTGATAGAGAATTAATAGTTCGATGAGTATAAGAAATCTTTTTAAACACTCGAGCAGGCAATGTTCACTATTCTTTTTTGCAAGTTTTACTCATTTGCAAAAGCATGAAACCCTGATTTTCTTAAGCAGTACGAAGAATGATATGCACACCACTGTCAGTGTCCACAATGTCACTGAGTTGTCCGACTTCCAACGCAAATCTAGTGTTTATACATGAGTAAACAACGAATTTGAATCATTTTCTTACGCAGCGTCTTCAAATGGTTTTTGCATCATACCACGTCCAAATGGTCCAAGATCACCTCCACGAGCTCCACTTCCACAATCACTGTATTGAACAGCCAAATCTTCAAAGCGAGCAGATCCAGAAACAATTTTATTGCGGAGATCTATCACACTAACGTCAAAAGATCGTTGAATCTTAATTATCCTACCTTGTAGAATCGCAATAGCTTCTTCCTTTGAACGAGTAATGTTGTTAGAAAGTCGGGAAGCTACAATAATCATTATTAAACAATAAATAGCTTTAAAAACATACCTGGACGACGCGAACCGCGGTGTTTAATCAATAGATGCGAAGCTCTCACTTGTGACATTGAAGGCAAATTAACAACTGACTAGCATTAAAGTTAAATAAATGCTAGTCAATCCTCCTCAATACAAATCTCAAGTATATTTAAATCATCTATATTTTATACGAATCACCTCTGATTGGTTAAAAACTCTTAAATAACGTGTTTTGGTTGGTATTATACAATCCTTTTTGACTAATCAATTTCAATTATAAAAGCACATTCTGATTGGTTAAAAATAATGATTTTTAACCAATGATTCAGTAGCAATATGCTTGGAAAGTTTACAAGAAGATTCTTGTCTTCCAAGAGCTTAAGTGAGTCTCAATGGAAGACAAAGTTATCTCCATGGGAATATCGTGTGCTTCGTTTAAAAAACACTGAGCCTCCAGGATCTGGACCATTGAACAAGCACTTTGAGAAGGGAACGTATGTATGTGCTGGTTGCAATACCCCATTGTATTCATCCAAGCACAAGTTTGATTCAGGATGTGGATGGCCTGCGTTCTATGATGCTTTACCTGGAGCGATTAAATCTATTCCTGATCCTGATGGCTATCGAACTGAGATTGTTTGTGGTGAGTGCGATGGACACATGGGGCATGTATTTGAGAACGAAGGATTTCCAACTCCAACTGATGTGCGTCATTGTGTCAATAGCATTTCGCTAAAATTTAAAGCAGAAGAGTAACAATGATCTTTTGTGTTGAAATAAGCATTTATTATCCAAAATTGTTCAACTCCAAAGCGTTTAAATGTCATCAGAGTTGTCCAAGTTAAGGACAACTTTACCCATTCCTGCAGGATGCATTAAGTGCTGGATAGGTCGAGAAGTAGTACCTGGTTTAAAAGCTGGTTGACCCAAGAATGGACAGCTACCGCATCGGAAAGCATCACCTTTGAAGCACTATGTAGCAGTTAGTAAAAAAATGATCACTTTGTGAAGATTACATTGCCGCAGTTGGATACCATGAGTTGAAGTTCAGCCTCCGAGACAACAGGTTCATCATTTTCATCCTTGCGACTAAATGTACGTGAGATTTCATGGAATAGAATGGTCAAACCCGCAAGTACAATCCTTGCATCGACGCTTCTTGCCATCTTTGCCAGGCCCACAATCATCTTTTGCAGCTTTAAGTACTTCATCAGTATCATCGAGCAGGTCATCTTCATCAATCATATCGTCTTCTTCATCAGCCACAACTGTCCATCTAAACAATCATTAATCACAAGAGCTTATCTTTTATCAATAGTACTTTGGCTTGGTCACAGGTTTAATGGACACGGTAGCACTCGCGCCATCAGAAAACCCAGGCTTGGTACCACTCAAACGAACTTCATTTTCCACGAGATCTACTGAAGTATTGACAAAGCCTTGCAAAAGAGCTTGCATAAGCAATCCATTCTTTTGTGTTTCCGCATCATTTTCTTGACGAATAATGCGAGCTTCGAATATGCCACCATTTTTCAACACACGATAAATCAAAGCTAAATTCGCACTGCCAAAGTACACAACACGGTTCAACGTATCATTAGGCATATCTGTAAGACGATCAATACTCAGGAACGCATCATTTCGTTGAGCAGCAAACGCTTGAGCCACCGATTCGTTAGCTTGCTCAAACACAATCGCCATCACAATTTTCAACCTCCGAATTCGCAAGTGAAAAATCTGTACTCATTTGGGCAAAACTTTTTTTACTTATTTCTCCCATACGTTTTTCTCTATTCTACAGTAAAACATATTTAACCCTTGGGATAAAAGCTTTAATGTATACGTTAAACAATTTGAATGAAGGTAAATTTGATAATTGTAAGTTAAACTAATATTCATTTATGAATTTCTTAAACTTTTTTCCAATACATTTTATCCTTGATGAATTGCTTGGATTGAATTGTATTTACTTGTAATAGCTTCTTCTTCTTGTATCAATATTTATAGATCCTAAAATTAGAGTATGACATCCAAGCACCGACGTGATACTTTGGATGAATTTGGCTGTGGTGTTCTTCAGTAAGTGGTTCTGAAAGCCTTAAATGATTTTTTGTAGCTATGGTTCAGGCACAATACTTGCGATAATAAACCATGTCGATGGGATAAAAAGTTGTCAATTTTTCGATGGTAAATGGAAATTTTGAATAAAGATAACGATGGAAATGGTAGACTCAACAGATAAAGATGAACCAGCACAAATACTTGCAGGATTTAGCTTTGGTGGTGTGGGATTTGCAAATTATCGTTCTGGTAAACAAAGATTAGTCTTGACAACACATGATGTATTGGTTGCTGGGGAAGATGGAGATATTCTTCAAGTAATAAATTGCATGGCTACAAGTTGTTAAGTTTGATAGCATTATGTGTGGGATAAACATTGTGATACAACACCATTGCCACATCCAATTGAATTACTATTGAACCCAACGATTACATTGAAATGTTCAAGTCGAGCAAATGTCCAAATTATAGTAAAACAACATGGCCAACTCGTAGTGATATATGATGATTTTTTGCAAATAACTCTTGATAGGTATTTGAACTTGGACGAATAGTACGAGACAACTATTTAAACAAGGTTAGAGATAGTCTATAATCGATATTTACTTGGGATAGATTGTTGCTCGTAATGTTGGTGGATCACTTGAGTTGGATATTTCACGCCCAAGTCTTATTCAACGACAAATTGATCGACAAGTAAATTACAATTGAAAATAATTACCTCATTTCCTTTAGAGTAATGTTGATGACCCAACGAAGAAAGCACAAAAGTACAATTGGCATCTTCCACGAGTTTCTGCCAGTGGTCGAGAAGTAGATAAAGTTAAAGTTCGAACACCATTGCAAAATGTAATTGAGTCAAATAAAGCGTTGGTCCATCGATTAAAAACGTAAACAATTTGCTTTAAAGCAATGCATTCATCACTGATAGGTATACCTCTTCGATTGGAATCAATGTTCAAGACCAAATTGAGCAACAACGTCAAATCCCGTTGCATAGTTTCTTTTCACCTATTAAGCGTCATCAAAGCTATATCCCATCAGCCAAAGTAAGCAATACCATATACTATTCAGATTGCATTTTTTAGGTTCCAAAACCAAAATACACCCCAAAAACTTTACCCAGAATTCATCCCAAATATTTAGATCAAATGGTGTCTCGAATGAAGCCACAACAGGTTGAATCACTCTTTTCATTGATGTGTGATTCATCTTGTAGCTTTTGGTGGTGTTGTGTTCCAATATGTCAACTTCAGATTGTGTCAAAGCAGAAAAGATGCTCGCTAAAATTGAAGCCTCATGGGCTATAGAGGATGCATCGTATGATACAAAGTTTGCATTGTACTGAAGCTTTGTAGAGGAAACCCTATAGATGAAGTTGCTTCAACAATTAATTCACAAAACCAGTCAACAAATGAGGATCCTGCACCAAATCGATCGTACGCAAGTAAACGTATTGTTTTGGCGGATTGTTCCACTTCAAACGTCATCGGCAAGTATGTGTTTCAAAGTTATGTATGTGAACTCACAAGCACCTAGTCGCCATAATTTTAGTGTTTATCCGATGTTTCTTATGTATTTCGGTGGTCAGCTAGGCTTTTGCTCCAATACATTTAATGGATTTGGGCACTCAGAAGAAGATTTCATGGCTCAAGTGGGTATATCATTCAGAGTTTGTTCCTATTATTTGTAGGTCAAGGTGACGACAAGGAATTGCCAACGAAACCAACTTCTTCCAGCCAATTTTCGCTTTCCTTCCTATAATGGCACATTTCTTCACTAATGATATCAATTTGAGATAACCAACCATCCTTTTAACTTTTAATGGGAAATCTTGTAAATGATAAATGCTTTGTAATAGTCATCCCGTAGCACACAATCTTAAACCAAAAAAATAGTAGGAGCAAAAGTGACGATTGCATTTGATGACTAAGTGTCATATTCATAAGCTTCAGGAAATTCAACTTCCACGGATCGTTTGCCGACAGGAGACCATGGTCGAACGTCCCCACCCGCGAGAAGCTCATTGATAGCAGTTCGAGAAAGGTTTACAGTGTCCAAAGCTTCAAAGAAGGCTGTTGCAGTCGTAGTCTACAACAAGTTTAGTATTTGGAGTGTGCCAATGCAACCTTAGGAATGTCGTGAAGGAATCTCATGGTATCGCTGACGTCCATTTCCAAAAGCGATTGCTCGTACATAATTAGAAAAGCTAGTCAGAAATGGGTAAACTATAGTTGTTGAAGGTTTGTACCCATGCAAGCTTGAAAAAAGAATGGGGTACCAAGCAAAATATAGCAATCCCAAATACGAAGCACGAGATCAAGAGGGACACAACGAGTAAACAACGTAAATGCCCTAGAATAATTCTTTAGCCCAGTTATACAGAAATGTATCATACCAGTCAACAACATACATCTTGGGATCCATACCAATCTCATCAAAATGGGCATGTAGATTTGGTAGTTCATGCTTGAGAATCATTTCATAAACATCTAAATAATGAAAAGTCTAGACAAAATAAGGACTTATTTAGGTATATTCTACATACTCTGTCTTCTTCAAGGCGATACATATCGAATAGCAAACGAGTACTAAGTAATGAAACCATAGCTTTAAACGCTGAAAAGCTATCCATGTGCAAGCATAAAATTGCAGCAAGGTAGCTCATCCCTACACATTTCTTAACTATCGAATAAAACCAATATGTTACCTTGAACATAACCAAGATCTGGTCGATAACAAGTGTATGCTTCAAGTACTTCGTACGTTTTTTGTGTTCCAACAGCTCCATCTTGAAAGAGTGGATGATTTCCAAACGTTCTTGGCATGTCAAGTTTAACAAGTTTAATATTTCGTTCATTGTCAGCAATAAGCTGTTCAGTCAAAGTTGATTTTGCATGTTGTGGAGAAGTAACAACAACATACCCACCATCAAGCATTTCAGGTGACGTATCTATCGTTAGCGACGGGCGTCCTATTTGTTTTTCCTTTTCTTTAGCAGCTGTAACCTCAACAAGCACGGCTTTGGCTCTTGTTTTACAAATTTCAAAAAGTTGTTCGTTGATTTGAAGTCGATTTCCTAGCATTGCAGCCCACGCTCTTCCACGTACTTCTTTTGGAATTCCAGCAAAGCATAAAGCTTCAATAGGATATGTACAATTCGCATCACCCCACGTTGGTAAAATATCTTCAAGCCAAACTTCACTAAACGATTTTTTCAATTTTGGTAAATGTGCACGTTTTCGTTCTTCTTTTCTTTCTTTCGTTGAAAGAAAAAGTCGTCTTGCAGCCACTGAAGAGGATTCTTGTAAATGAGTAAAAGCACTTAGAATGGAAGACGATTCACTTGGTTGTTTTCGACCATCGAACGAAGCTTCACTAATCGCGCTCTCTACAATCAATACATGACTACTCATTCAATATTAATCTTCCTACGTTGTTGTTTATACGTCTTAATCTGCTGAACCCATCTATTTCGTTCGGCTTCTGTTGGTGCACTCAAGTATATTCGTTGTTTCTCATGTACAAATCGTAATTCCATCACAAAATTATTTTCATGTTGTACAAAATTTTGATCAATAATCTAGATTCAATCAATCATTCTCATCATATCTTGTTCTTACTACATCAAATGTCTTGAGTGGATAACTTGCTTTTGCTTTTCTCCCTGATTTCTTGCTATAACTCAATGCATTCTACGACAAACTCAGTTCTTTTTCGTTCTATCGCCAGTACCGAAGTCAATACAAAGTACCGAATCTTCCATAGCTTCAAATGTACGCTCTATCGTCCTTAGATCCCACGATCCATCGTCTCTTCTCACCTGCTTATGGAGGTACCCTTCGACCATCTGAGCGTTACGTGGCAAATTGAAAAATGATTTTTTTCCCGCGCAAATTGGACATGCACGTTAGTAGAAACACGAGCTTAGCGCGATAGAGAGAGATCGAGCAATCAAGATGGACAGAGAGAAGCACGAGAGCGATAAGGAGTGATGGGATTAGTAATAGCATGTGTTTCATTTCGCAATGGGGTGCGTGAGCTCGACAGTAGCGATTCCAGCGGGTCCATCGTCGGGAACACGAACTTCTGTACAATTACCAAGACGACAATCAGTTGGAAAGAGCCCATTTCCTGTAGTAGAAGCTGTGGAAGAGCATGTCGAAGAGCCTTTTGGCATTGGATTTGAACAACAGTACACACTCGGGAGAATCATTGGAACCGGCACGTTTTCCACTGTACGAGAAGCGCTGCATAAACCATCGGGACAAAAGTATGCGATCAAATGCATCAAGAAAGATGGATTAACTGTACGAGAGCTACAAGCATTGACGACAGAAGTTGTCATTTTAAAACAGGTTCATCCTTAAATCTTGCAGTCGTGTTTATCTATCATTGTAGATGAAGCATCCAAACATTATGATTTTACATGATTTCTTCTCGGAAGAAGATTATTACTACCTTGTCACGGAACTCATGGATGGAGGAGAGTTGTTTGGACGTATAGTCGAAAAGGTAGAGAGAATTAAAATGATGATTTGGATGCTTATTTATCTAGTCGTATTACACGGAACGAGAAGCTCGAGATCTCGTGAAATTGCTGCTCGAAGCTATTCGATATTGTCATGATATCAATGTTGTTCATCGAGATTTAAAAGTATGTGGTCATAGATGTGATATTTGATGTAATTTTGATCTGATAGCCTGAGAATTTACTCTTGACATGCAAGACTGATGATGCATCGATTAAATTGGCAGATTTTGGCTTTGCCAAGAAAGTATCAAATGATGCTGATGGATTATCTACACCTTGTGGAACACCTGGATATGTAGCTCCTGAAATTTTACAAGGTGGAGGGTATGGTAAAGCTGTGGATATTTGGTCAATTGGTGTCATTACGTATATTTTACTTTGTGGTTATCCTCCATTTCATGATGACAATCATAATGCTCTCTTTCGTAAGATTAAACGAGGTGCTTTTGTCTTTGATTCTCCATATTGGGATTCGATATCAGACGATGCTAAAGAATTCATTTCAAAAATGCTCACAGTGCGTCCATCAGAAAGGTTAATGATACCTTTTGATCAATTGTATGTTGACACTAGAATTTAGAGCCACTGCTGTACAACTTTTAGAGCATTCATGGATTGTGGGCAATGATGTAAGCTATCAAATTATTTGTTTAGTTTAAAACTTATGAAATTGGTTTAGACATCAACGGTACAATTAAGCAGTGCTCTTGAAGAATTAAGGCGATTTAATGCACGACGTCGATTTAAAGCAGCTGTAAATGCGGTAGAAAATTTGCTAATGATGGAGATCTCAACATTTTTTAGGTCACAGCAACACAAATATTGTCCAAACTTGCTCCTAAACCGATTGAATCTACTGCAATTCAAGTTTCCATCAAGTAAAGTAGTATATGCAATGCCTATTAGAGCTCATGAAGAGTTGATAAAATACTAAGAAACTAAAAGCTCTTGTGCGTGTTCTTTAGTACAATGCAATGGACAATTTGGATGCAGTCAATTGAGGAAGGAATGCATCACGAATACAATCAATTGTATCCTTCGAAGTGTCTTTAAGTTCCAATATCGACATGTTCTTGGAATCCCTAATGAAAAATTAATACACAAACGATACAACTTGATATTTACCGATGCATATCAATAACAACGTGTGTAGTGCATTCCAAGGATAAAGCTTTCATTTCCAATAGAGTTTTAATACGTCCAGGAGTACCAATAGCAATCGGGTGAAAACGTTTAAGATTTTGAACTTGTTCTTCCAACTTTAAATGCTTTCCGAAGAGCTTTGCTACATGGCATTTAAAACTAGCAATAGCTCTACAAGCACGAATTAGTCTATTTATCTTTTTGAATAGACATACTTGCCAACTTCGACAGCACGTAATGCAGAAGAACACATAATAAGAATGATTGGGCTGCATTTATCTTTGATACCTTTTCCTTTGAACAAAAATTTCCATTCAGGACATAAAGCACGAAGAAAACGTGTAAAGCTATCAAGAGTATGTTTTCCAAATTGTGGAATGACAGTAAAATGGCTTTCTATTTGCTTTTCAATCGATATTTCATCATATTGTTCATATTGTACCTGTAAGTCCATTGGCAATTTCAATTGGAGTTAAATCATTGCCGTAAAACTTCATATAGACATCATTCACAAGCTTAAAAAGCTCTTCTTGCTTCATATTTTGCAATCCTTTCATGGATTTTTGCTGTTTAGGCTTCTTTGCTTGTAGTTGCACTACATTTTCTTCAGCTTTTCGCTTACTTGGCTGAGGTTTTTCTTCTTCAGCAACATCATTATCATCATCTTCATCAGCTACTTCTACTCCCGAGTCTCCACTATCTACAGCCACTTCTTCAGCGGCCCAATTCATCTCGAGCTCATCATCGTTCTTTACACTCGTCATCGTCAAATGCGTTCTAGTTGCCAACCGTTCAAATGGTTGGTTCGTATGCAACTTGGGCATGAAAGCCTCAACATATAGCTTGACAGTCTCTCTATCCTCTACAGAGCGTGTAGTACACATAGAGAATCATCTAGACTTGTTTACATTCGAATTCGTTCGTACTGTCATCCATCACCATCAGTTCAGACATGGCACATGCACTAAAATCGCAGGAGACGGAGATGCTCAGTAGACCTACAGGTACACACACGCTTGAACGAGAGCTGTGCAAGCGTAGCCTTGCTCACGTTTGCTTATGTCAGTGCTACCAAGCTTTCTTCAACTCGATGCATGGCACACGCTTTAGAATCGCAAAGAACGCAGATGCTGTGCTAACCCATGGATGCACATACACTTAAACGAGAGCTGTACAAGCGTAGCCTCGCTCTTGTTATCGCTGCGATGCACACGGACCCCTCGATCAGCCGTGACGGACTTTTGGAAGCGCACTTACAAAAAGCAAGAGGATCTTAGGATGGGAACGTGGGCGTTCTACTACCTCCAAGCAGAAGACGGCGAAGATAGATCCCATCCAAACGCTTATCGCATCCCTGCAGAGGCCCCCGTGACGCTACAAGACGTACAGACTCATTTCCCACTCGGTAGTGCATCAGGCTTTCATTTTCGCTTTCGTGTCAACAGCCCCAAGGGCGATACGTTCTTTTGGCTTGATGTGACATCGAAAGCAGCCACAGTACCGCTTGTTAATGGAAGAGTTATCTGTAAAGTGCTTCGTCTTGATCGTCCTGTGAAGCAAGGATTGATTTTGCACAAGAAACCTGTTGTCAAAGTCACACCTGACGCGAAACCAAGACAAAACAATGATCGACCAGCGAAATACTCTGATAAATCTTCACCTCCAGAACCAAAACCAACACCACGTCCAGCTTCAGCACCTCCAAAAGCTGAAGCAAAGTCTACAGAATCCATTGAAGATTTTTTATCAGGGCCTAAACCTGCTCCTGTAGCCAAAGAAGTGGATTTAATGGGTAGCTCCAACTGGAGTGCTCCACAAGCCCCTGCTCGTCCTGCTCCACGTGCTGCAGCTCCAGCAGTATCTGCACCACCAAAAAACTTTGAAGATGATGGTGGACAAACCGTTGGGCCTGTGACTTTGGCAGAAATGGAAGAGCATAAAGTGTCATCGGATGGAACAAACGTGTATAATCCTGATCTTGTGGACAAATCAACCAAATCGGCAGCAGTTCGAGCTGCTATGGAAGCTCGGGAACGAGCTAAAGCTGCTGAAATTGAACGTGCTCGACAAGAATTACTAGCGAGAGATCAAGCTAAGAATCAGCTTGATAATGCTAAAGCCAATGCTGCAGTTGCCCTTGGACCTAAGTTGAAGAATTGGGCTGAAGATAATGGACGAAAGAAAAATATTCGCACCCTGATATCAACAATGCATCAAATCATGTGGGCAGATTCAAAATGGGCCGAAGTTAACATGGGAAAATTGCTCACACCAAACGATGTGAAAAAACAATATCGTCGGGCAATTATGGTTGTACATCCTGACAAAGCTGGGGGACGCACACCTGAACAACTTGTGATTTCGGAACGAGTCTTTGATGCGATTAACAGTGCATGGGATGAATTTGCTCGCACAGAACTTAAATAAACTTCCAGCATGAACGTCTTATTGCATACTTGTATTGTTGCACAGTTCAAGTGTGGTTTTATAGATGTTGTGATAACGTATGCACATAGTTCATAGACTTGGCATTATTTTACATACAAATTCATTTTGAAAAAGTTGCATTTCTGGTTTGTGAATATAAATTCTTTCTTAACGTAGCCATCGTCTTCAAATATAACATGGTGGCTTATTTTCATTTTCTCTTTAGTTACGATATTGTATTAGGAAACCATTTTCCTTAGCCCATTAAAAGCATCTATTACCAACCTTTCCATGGTCTAACAAAAAATGGTACACTTTTGAGTAATTTATCTGCTGTTAAGCTTGAAAAAAACTTTTGATTTCTGAACGAAATCTGTGATTAGATATAATTGATAAATCGAA
>JNBS01002585.1:0-14171 GCA_002081575.1 Thraustotheca clavata
AATAGATCCAATTGAATAGATCGTAGAACTTATCTTCTTTTCCATGTTGTAAATAGTACAACCAAAGCACTGAGTACAGTGCCCAAAACGCGGGTCTTGAACATTAGTTTCACGATAATCGTAATCTTTTGGAATAACACGCGGTCTTGGAAGTCCCAATGGATCAAAATATCGCTTATCTTTATTAGAAACTACGAGTCAATGCGTACCGCCGATTCGTGGAGTCCCCATGTTGATTATCGCATAGTCTTTATTCAAATCTAGATTCTCTTTAAAATCAATCTGATCAACTTTTTTAACACCAAGATCATTAGCAAGTTCTAATAATTGATCATCAGTTGTGCGAGAGAGTTTAATTATTATTTTAGTGCTCATTTGAATTATTTTTCGCTCAAGCTATATACTTGTCTAATATAAAGACTATAAAAGCTCAATAATGTCATCCGCAGCCGATATTTCCGCCTTCGAACACTCCGTTGAACCAGCTCCAGCTGAAACTCTTTTCCGTGATAAGAAATGGACCTATATTCAAGATTCCACCTCGAACAATGGTCAATACTCCGGTCAAGTTCAATTTAACTTGAGTACTATTTCTTCTCAAGCCGCATTTGTAAATTGGGAAGAAGCAATCATCGAACTTCCAATCAAACTTCAAATTACAAATAATGGTGCTACTTCTGTCACACCAACTGCAGCATGCACAATCGATCAACTTGTTCCCAAAGCCGGTGCTTGGCAATTCGTTGGCATGCATGAAAACGTCAATGCTACTTTCAAAGCATTAACTGAATGGGATTATAATACTTACATCAAGCGTGGTCCAACAAGCAACTTCGTTCTCGATGAATATGCTCCCCCTGTCCAGGTGTTACTCAAGCTATTGATAATATTTTAACTGCCAATTTTATGACATCTACACAAAATGTTGGTGAATACGGTCTTGCTAATACTTTTGCAAATAAGGGAGCTTTAGAGCGCTCGATGTTTACTTCTCTTGATCAACAAAGTACTAAGCTTGCTTTCGATGTTATGGGTGGTACTCCAAACATCCAAGCTGTATCGAAACCCCAAGCTTATTGGCCCGCCGTTGCAGCTGTAGCTCCTGGAGCGCCATTCTATGTAGCTCATTATCTAGCTTGTGTTAAATTTTCTGATATTTGTGACTATTTCAAGAAATGTCCCATGCAAAAGAATACTAAAGGTTTCATTTATATTAATTACAACAGCTCTAGTACTACAATTATTACCAACTGAACTCCTGGAACAATAGATCCATCTCGTATTACTAGCATAAGCAATAATATGAACTTTGGTAATACTTGTCCAATTCTTTATAATTTATCATCAGGATTAGCTCTACCGGCTTCAACTGTAACCCTTAGCATTACTGCTGATGTAAATGGTACTGCAACGGCTGGTAGTACCATTGCTCCTTCGCAAGCATTCTCTAGTCTACTCGTTCCTATTTACAGTCCAAATCCAAGTGCTGATAATGCTTTAATTCAAAAGAAGACATTCCGTTATTTTGAACGATTTACTAATAAGTTTACTGTCCAAGCTCAACAAGCATTTGCTTATACGATTACAAATGGTATTGCAAATCCAAAGAAATTGTTTATGCTACCTGTAATTACAAATCCAACTGCAGGATCAAGTTCAATCCCTGATGCGATCAATCCACTTCGTTCTTGTATGTCAACAGTCCCTGCTACACTTCTCCGTTCGCAGCTTTACGTAATTTACAAATTACGGTAGCTAACGTTCCTATTTGGAACAACCCCGTCAACTTTGGATATGATTCATTCGTTCAAGAAATGTCCAAGTCCGGTGTTGATGGTGGCTTAGATGATACTACAAATGCAGGCTTACTAAATCAAGATTATGGGAATTGCTATATCGATTTGTTGCAGTCGATATTGGTCGTCGCCTTCCCTCAGAAGATGGTGCTCAAAAGAGTGTAATTGTTTCCGGTACGAACAATACCAATTATGCATTGACAGTTTATTATCATGTATGGCGAGAAGTTGTTGCCACAGTTGATACAGCTATGGGCACAGTTTCGCAAGGACCAATGCAAAGTTAAATGATTAGTAATCAGAGCTTATCGGTTAACTTTGTTAACTATTGACTTTGATAACAAGTATTTTTTTAGCCAATCAAATATAATATCCATTAATAATGAACGGATTCTTTTCAGACAATCAAACTAAGCAAAAAGCTTATGATAGTTACTACAATACTATGGCTAAGAGTTATTTCGTTCAAGGAGCTAAACTTCAAGCTAAACTTCGAGAACAAGGCCTTGACGACGCAAGCAGCGACTCTTACGTACCAGAAAAAATCCAAGGCGTGCAATCCTCGAGATTGGCTCTGATGAAATTGGAAAGAAACTATTTAACAAGCTTGAGATAAAACTCTCCCAAGAAAGAACCAGCTTGACGCATTATGGGCGTCTACACTCTATTGCTAGCTGTTTGAAAATATGACACATGAAGTTTTAATTATGGGTGAAATTTTTAAATGTAGAATAGTGCGAGACTCAGAGTTAGTACGTCAGAAAGATGTACATACATATATTAGGGGCAATTCGTCAGTATGACTGATTCGAAAATGATATTTTACAATGTTATCATATCCAAAATCACAATTTTTCCAAGCCATCGACTCCTTTCATTGTTCAAGAGACCACATGATCGTGTTTCTAATTACAAAACCACTTGAACATCCTGTGCATCCAGTTAGTTCAATTGATTTGTTTATCACATTACACTGGCTCCAAAGCCTTCAACAAGACCCAACACAAGCATGCTTAGTATTTGTTGCGCCAAAAGGACGGACAAATGCGGACAAATACTTTAAGCGACAAAAAATTATAGGAGGTCAATGCTTTGATGCAAATTTTATGAAAGAATCTGTGAGAATAATTCTGGGATTGGTATAGTCCGTCAAGCTAAGTTGAGAAAGAAAGGAATACACACATGTGCACAACTTTGGAAGGAATGGTCTAATAGCAGTTGCAAGACTGAAGTTGACTTTTTGCTGAATTTTTAGGCCAAGGTCGAATTATGTCTGACATATCAATTCTGATTGCGATTCCACAGTATATACTTGAAATTGATGTCTGATGCTTACAATATCGTACAGCTTCAATGTTTAAATACACGTAGCTACTCAGCTCTACTGCTAACAACACGAATAATGGGTGCATGTTTCACCAAGAATCACGAAAAAGTATTTTGAATTCATTTTAGCTAAGCAATCGCAAATTGGTGTTCAGTTTAATTACCAAGCAATATTATCGGTCCAGTTTTGCCAATCAATTCTTTCCAATAGTTTGAATTCTCTGCATCAAACGCATACTCTTAGCTTAAAGTCATTTATTACAAAACCTAGTAGCATCTCGTATTACAATCTACCAGTGGTGATTAAAGCCAACTTCTATATAGCAAGATGTATAAGCAATGTTCTCTACCAAGATATGTGATTAAATCACTAGCCGACAGCCAGGTCAGGAAATAGTCCCAAATTCTCGGTGAAAAAATGAAATTATATTGATAGAAACATTATGGTCAAAAATGACGAGGCACACTAAATCACATCAATCTCGAGCAAGAATTGTGGGATTTCATCTAAAATTGAGGCTTCGCGCAATTTCTCATTTTGCTCCATCATCTTGGTTAATTCATCCTTTTCGTGACCAATTGTTTCCTCCTGGCACCACAGCAGTTGAGAGCACGAGAAAATTCCTAATTTGTTGAGCTTCGCTTCTTTGCTTGTACCAATGCCTCTAATCCACTGCACAGGAGTGTCCTTCCAGTTTACATTGTATTTTTCGCTTCCAACAATGTATTGTCGTTTAAAATATTCATTATTTGGTCTTTTCGGCACAACAAAAACCAAACGTGCATTTATTTGACCTTTCGTGACAGATTCCCAATAATTTAATCTGGAAAGTACATCAATTAACCCGCTTGGTTTCACAGGGTGGGTCATTGACGTTGTAATTTGAAACAAAATCACTTGATTGTTTGTAAAGTAAACCGAGTCAATTGATTTATAAGTTTGAGATTTTGGTATTTGATAAGCTTGTTTAAAGAATGTTTCCAAAGTAAAATCATTTGTAAATCGTTCATAAGTTCCATGGGTCTTCAAAATCGGTATCGTAGTATTTTGTTCAACTTGTCCGTCTTTTACAAGTAATTTGCAACTAAATTCACCGCCATTGATTAAAAATTCATGAGCATAGTTCTCAAATATCCATCAATAAAGTGATCGTGCTTTTCCCGCATCTTCAAGCCAAAGCATTAGTTTTGCTCGTTCTTGGGAAAGTTTGACTTTAAGCTTGTTGTAAATCCTGATCCCAATTGAATCCGAACCAAATTGGAAATTAGCAAAAGTTGGGTCTTCTTCTGGAACATAATGCAAAAGTCGGTGAGCAACAAGATCCAGTGGCATGTTTTTTGTAAAACATGATAAAACATCTTCAAAAGATTTAATCTTCTCAATTGCTTCATCCACTGTGTTTAAAGCTTTCCTATAAATTGTAGGATCTCTTACTAAGCAATACCGAGCGACACCACCAAATAGTTGAATTCGTTCATATAACTCCTCTTTAGGAATATTTAAATTGAGCAAATGGACAGCTTCTATCATCTCATTCAAGCTCCAAACTGGCATATATAATGTGGTATGCTTGTAAATATCCTTTTCCACTTGTCCAAACCACTCTGCATTAGGACTTGTGAATGCAACCATTTTTGACTCATCAGGTATGCTATTTGGGGGTCCGTCATAAATATGAATGGCACCAGCTGCATCAGGGTAATATATATCAAGATCATCAAATTTGCCTTTAGGAACCTTCACACGCCCTATTGAATTAAAAATGACACACTTTTGGACTTGTCGGTATTTATTAAACGATGCAGTAACAATAGGAACACCAGGATGCTCATTTTTGAAGCGTGTAAAGAAATATTGATAGAAAACAGATTTTCCAATTCCTAAATAAATATCTTGATAATTTTCTTCATGTTATAATACCTGGTGTTCCAGTTAAAGAGATGGAGTCAAATTTTTGTAAGCTTTTCAAAATCAATTCGTAATACGTTATGTAGCAATCTCTCACATAGTATGAATTCGATTCATACTTAAAAACTGTAGGTAAGCCATCCACAATATCACGAATACGACTCTCATTCATTTTACCAACGATACGACACCACCCTCGTGTAGTTACTGGATAAGTTGCGGACGACATATTATGTATCAAAGTGTTTAAAAATATTGAGTCTTTTAGTTGCTACTAATTCATATTATTTCTTTCAAAAAAGTAAATTTACTGCAATTGGAAAGATTTTTGATACATCAAATTATTTCCATATCGTTTATCGACTACTGGGATTTTATGAGTTGTATCATGCAACTACAAGAAAACTACTAAAACAATGGTGATTGCTTGTGGGTATCAAGTATTCTCATTTCGTTCATAGTATTAGACACTGGCTGCCAAGTAAATATATTGTAAATTACTTTTAAATAGCGAAATTCACTCTATGTGTACATGCTATGAAGGATTGGCATTTCACTGACTACATATCGTCCAATTTCCCGTGCCATTCAATATCTGGCCCAAGAATACTTGCAATTAATTCGTATCTCTCAAGCATTTTCGCTCATTTTCGATCCACTTCCTGCTGAAATGATCTCATCAATCTTAACTCTCTTGGTCTTTCGTTGTTGTTCGGCGCTGGCAAAAGGAATTTCCAAGTCTAAATCAATATCTCGCATGGATATCAACTGACGTATGAACTCTGAATTGTTGGTCACTTGGATATTATAAACTCTATATCTTGTTGAATCATCGACAAACAATAAGGCAGATGGGATAATGTTATCTTCATTTACTGAGTACATTGCAATGTCCATTTTCTCGCCGTTAGCATCTTGCATTTTGTAGTAAACATGAACATCATTATATATTCCACTTGCTGTAGTTGTGCGTGTAAGTGTTTCAACCATCAGAGCATTCAACATGTTCTTTCCAAGTTTACATTGAACACCAAAGTAATCGACATTGTCATTTGCCTGATTAAATTCAATAAAAATATTAGGTGGACAGTCAGCAAACTCATTTGCTGCAGTTCCTGGGAGTAATTTTTTTATAAATTTACTGCAACTGGAGAATTAACAGGACTACAACTTTTGACACGCGAATTAATTTGGGATATCGTTGAATTGTGCAGCTTTGCTTCAGCGGGTGGATCAATTTTAGAACTCGCGATTATACTTGATTTGACGGAACCTTTTCTTGCTTCTCGATAAATGTTAAAAGCTTCATTTGTTTGCGTATGCAATTTGTTTGCATTCTTTCGAGCCCCATTCTTTTGTTGATGCAATATTTGTAAGGATTTCTCTTCAAGTTCAAGAAGATTTGAAAAATGCTGCAATATAGGATAAAGTTTTTCCTGTCCTGTAAAATCTATTTTTCGCGTAGACTCTAATATGTTGGCCTTGTAGTCATCAGCATTTTTTCTAGCAATTCTTAATGATTCGTATAGTGCATCAATTTCCACTTCTGCCGCTGTCGTCCGTTGCTTAGCTACTTAAAAATCATCACTTAACGTTTTCACGTTTGCTTCAGCGGTAAAAGCTTCTTGATCTCCATGGCCAATTGAAGTATAGGTTATGTGTATAGATAACAGTATGATGGAAAAAGACTGAAAATGACTCACAATGTAAAAGTGGTTATTTGTACGGCATAGTTTAACAATGCATTGTGACCTTAGCGTCTTTAAAGTGTGAAAATCCCTCATACAGTCCAAATATACTATATTTGTTATCACTCGAAACATCAACGTGTGTTTAAACACTGAACGTATATAATGCACAAAGATTGAAACAATGACAATAAGTCAACTAACTTCATGCAAGCTGAAGGTCGTCAATCTATAGATTTATATGTTGAGTTATTCTCCAGCGAGCAATAACGTGTGATTCCAAGTATACTGTACCTTATTTGACTCCGCATTTACAAACTCACTTTTCACGAACTAATAGCTTACGAATAAAATGGAAATGTGGATTATATGAAATGAAATTACACCTTTTTATCACCATTTTCGGTGATATACTAGGCTGACATATCCTTTTTTCAATCCTACTTCAATAATTTTCCTTTCCCCACTGCATCACAAACTGCTGTCCAATGCTGCGCAAAATCTTTTGCGTCAAAATATTCCATCAATAACGATAAGGCATTATTATCGTGTGCTTTATTGTTGCCGTGGTCCATCGTTTGTCAATACTGATGATAGATAATTCCTCATTACCAGCCAAATCAAAATCAAAGCACTACGTTCTCCAGCGAATATCAGACTTGACAACCGAATATTGCTATGCACAATTCCATCCAAATGTAGGGTTTCCACCATAATTAGTATCGGAATAAAATCTGCAGCGTTTTTTGCAACATGCTCACCTTCGACAAAGTCATAACTTATGATACTGTTACCATTCTGTTGGCTTCCGAGTTTTGCGGTTAAATACTTTTCATAATATTGCACGCTTTGGGGTTTACCCAAGTGTTTGTATACTCTGCCTGCCATGACATCTAGGCGCACTTGGAACTTAACATTTTCCATGGGTTTTTTTTCATTTTTTGCAATATTCAAAGTGTGATCGACCAGGACTTGTAAAACGCAAGCAAATGTTTCTTCTGAGCATTCACCTTTCCAGTGAATACTGTTTTAAAGATTTGGTTTTGGCCGTGGTTGTACATTGCAATGTAATCTCGTTCACGTTTGTAAAGTCCAAGTCAAGAAGAACAGAGAGGATAGCTTGATGTGGGTTGTGCGTCAAATGGAGTTTTTTTATCACATGAGCTATTCGCTTTGAATTGTTTGTCTCTTTGGCATTATAAGCTGTATTGGTTGTCGGTATATCGATAAATGACACCGCAGATGGGAAATTTTTATCTTCATTTACGCAATACATTGCAATGTCCATTTTCTCGCCGTTAGAATCTCGCTTTTTGTGGTAGATATGTTCATTATTATGCATTCCGCTTGAAGTACAGTGTTTCCGCCATTAGTGCAGTAAACATACTCATTTTGAGTTTACACTAACTACCAGAAAATATACCACGGTAATCGTCATTGTTATGTGTGTTAATAAATTGCATCAAAATGCTTGCTGCATAGTTAGCAAGCTCATTCGTTGCTGTTCCTTGGTGTAAAATTTTAAAGAAATCCATTGCCGCTGGAGAATTCACAGGACAACAAGGTTTGACCCACTTACTAATCTCAAACTTGACATTTGCATTTTACAGAGTGGATGATTTTCAAAACACTCAATTTGATTAGAAACCAAATCTTTCATCGCTTGTTGAAATCTTGATAGCTTCAATACTTTGCTCATGCATTTCTTTTGCATTCTTTCGAGCCTCGTTGTTTCGCTGATACAATGTGCGTATGGATTTTTCTTCATGCTCAAGTAGATTCGGAAAATACCGTAGCATAGGATAAAGTTCTTCATCCTGCTCTTGTAAAGTCAATTATCCGAGTCAAGTCTAAAATGTTGGCCTTGTAGTAATTGGAATATTTTCTAGCAGTTTTTAATGATTCATTGGGTGTATCAATTTCCACTTCTGCCTCGGTTGCTCATTGCTTAGCTGCTTGAAAATCATCACTTAAGACTTTCAATTATTCTTCAGCGGTAATAAGCTTCTTGATCTCCATGGTCAATTTGATTATAATCTTAATTGGAAAGAGAAAAGGGTGGTTCTGCCAATATGATGGTAAATGACTCTACGTTTGATTACAATGGACCTATTGTGCCATATACCTGCACAGCAAAATGTTGACTTAAATATTCTTATTGGAATTTACCAAAAATGCTCTCGTGTTCGCCTTTTAAATGCTTGAAGGACGAAGAGCAGCAAGAAGTAGAGGTGATGGTAAAGCTGAGAAAGCGGTAAGTGCACCGACTGCTAAATATTTATCCAATTCCAGCAGCCATTCACATTTTTCTAGTTAGATGCACCTCACAGTATACATAACATCATTGTTTTTTTTGAGAGAATCAATCATATATTCATATTCTTTTGCAAAAAATACATTATATATAACGATTTCGCTGCTTAATTATTCAACTTTCTCTTTTTGTTGCTATGGTTCTTCGACGCATACCTCGCTTTAATGCTTTCATCCTTGATAGTCAACGGATAATTCTGACTTTCAAGCATTTCTTGTACTATTCGCCACTTTCCTTTTCCTACTGCACCACGAACTGCTGACCAATGCTCTGCATAATCTGGCGCCTCAAAATACCCCATCAAATGAGCCAAAGCATAATAATCATGTACTTTTGCAAGATTTTTATTTGCCTTGGCTTTGCTGTGACGATTTCCATCATTTATCGAATACTTAAAATCAAGCGGATACATATTCGCCACATCACCAGTCATATCAAAATCAATAATTGCACTGTGTTCACCAGCAAATATCAGACTTGAAAGCCGAATATCACCATGTATAATTCCATTTGAATGTAGAGTCATTACCATGGTTATTATCGGAATAAAATCAGAGGCATATTTTGCAATATGATCGCCTTTTACATAGTCGTAACTTATGATACTTTTATAATTAAGTTGGCATTCAAGTTTTGCGTTTAAATACTTTTCATAATATTGGACGCTTTGAAGTTTATCCAAGTGCTTGTATACTCTACTTGCCATAACATCGAGGCCGCACTTGGTGTTTAACATTTTCCATGGTTTTTGTTGTTCATTATTTGCAATATTCAGAGTATGGTCAACGAGTACTTGTAAAATACAAGCAAGCGATTCTTGTGAAAAATTCCCGTCGAAAACAATACTACGCCAGATTTTTTCAGCTTCAGCTATCGTTGTACATTGCAAGGATATTTTGTGTCCGTCTGAAAAATCTAGATTTAATTCAACTGCAAGGATGGCTTGATATGGATCGTTTGTTAATTGAATTTTTTTTATTGCATTTGTCATTGTTTGTGTAAACGGATCATCACTGCCATACCTATAACTGCTTTCCAAATTACAAACAAACAGGGCAGATGGAATTTGTCCGAATTCCTTGACTGTGTACAATACAATTTTCGAACTAAGGCTTTCTTGTAGCTTTTCGTGGTAAACACGTATATTATCACTCAATCCACTTAATGCAATTGTTCGTGTCAAAATTTCGGCCATAAGTGCAGTGAAGTTGGAAGAATTTTGATTGTCATTATTATATGGACATGAATCGTGCAGTTGATGAAAATGTGTAATTATATCGCTGGCAGTCTTGGTGAATATATTTGTTAGGATTTTTGGTTGTTGGAGCTGAGCCACAATACTGTTCGTTGGTTTGGCAAAAAAACTCTTTTCAGCTCTTTGCTGGAAAAGTCTTGCAGCATCAATTGCAATAGGAGAATTCACAGGACTGCATTTTTTCATATGCTGGTTGATGTCGCGGCGGGTAGGCATAAGCGTGGATAACAAACTTGGTGGACATTCAAGTTCACTAGCTTCAAGAAAATCTCTCTTTGCGGCTTGTAAACGCCCAAATACTTCTTTTGTATGTTGACGTCTTTCATATGCATGCTCTTGGGCCTCTTTCTTACGTTTGTAAAGCATTTGTATCGATTTTTCTTCTAGTTTAAGGAGTTTTGTAAAATGTTGATAAAGTATTTCTTGTCCTGTAAAGTCTGGTTTCTTGGTAAAATCCAATATCTTGCACTGACAGCAATTGGCATTTTTTCGTGCGATTTTCAGCAACTCGTTCAATACATTAATTTCCTCTTCTGAGGTAACACATCGTTGTCTTGCGGCTTGGAACTCATCCTCCAGTGTTTGTAAGTGTTCACTAGGGGTTGATGACTGATTGTTGTTCATAGTAAAATTGAGTATGTCAACTGAATTACCGAAATATTTGATGGATAGTGATCAAGGTGTATTTTGATTTGAGTTGACTCACTTTCATTTAATCACGAGTTAGCGTATAATTTTAATATACATGGCATTTTTTCTATCGTTCTTGGACCCGAAAACATCAATGTGGTTGAGGCAAAATGACCAACTGTATATTTTATTGGTCATATTACATACTGTGTGTATTGATATGATATGATTGTATTAAAAACCTTATACAAACTAGGGATTTCTACAATGAATTAGCTAGTTCGTTTTTCTAGTTTCTAAATCCAACTTTAAAAAGTTTTTGAATTGATCCATTATATCTTCAGTTTGTTTGAGCATTTACAGTACACGTACAGTGTGTATTTACAAAAAGGACTATTATCTATTCACTCCCATTTCTCAGCAAGATATAATTTCTTTATCATATTCCCCTTCAAATAAAGTTCATAATTTTGACCTTGTAATTCTTCTTGTGCTCCTCTTAAGTTCCCATTTCCCACTGCACTTCGAGCTGCAGACCAATGCTCCAAAAACCCTGGTGCCTCAAAATAATCCATCATAGTCGCCAAAGCATAATAATCGTGTGTCAACTCCCGTGCTTCTTGTACTCTCGCTTCCACATGACGCTCTCCATCATATATGAAATGCTCGAACTCAGGCGGGTACACTGTCGCCACATCATTAGCTATAACAAATTCAATTATTGCACTACGTTCTCCAGCAAAATTCAGATTTGACAACCGAATATCACCATGTACAATTCCATCCAAATGCATGGTCTCAATCATGGTTAGTATCGGAATAAAGTCGGCAGCATTTTTTGCAACATGATTGCCTTCCACATAGTCATAACTTATGATACTTATATTGTAATGTTGGATTTCAAGTTTTGCGTTCAAATACTTTTCATAATATTGCACACTTCGGGGTTTATTCAAGTACTTATATACTCTGCCTTCGACAACATCTAGTCCGCACTTGAAGTCCAACATTTTCCATGGTTTTTGTTTTTCATTATTTGCAATATTTAAAGTATGATCGACGAGGGTTTGTACAACAAAAGCTAATGCGTCTTCTGAGCATTCGCCTTCCCAAATAGTACTGTTGTTAAACTTGCTATTATTTCCTTTTGTTGTACATTGTAATTTTATCATGTGATCGTTCGGGAATTGTAAGTTCAAAATTACGGAAAAGATGGCTTGATGAGGATCCTTTGTCAGATAAAATTGATTTACCACATGACACATTGACTCAGCATAGTAATGGTTTAGTCTTCTTCCACTTGTTATGCCAATACTAAGTTGGGCTGTTGGAATATTACGGACATCATTGACCGCGTATAACGCAATATCCATATTCTCCCCATATGCATCTTGAACTTCGCTGTAGACACGCATATAATCGCTTTTTCCACTTAGAGCACTTAGCCGAGTCAAATTTTCCGCAAAAATGGCAGTATAAATGTCCTTCTTCCGTTTACCATGGGCAAACAAACCAATGCAATCATCACTATTATATGCTTTGTTGAATTGCGTCAAAATATTTGCTGCACAGCCAGAGAAATGAGTTGTAGTTCTTTGCTGCAAAAGTTTCAATGCATTCATCGCAACTGGAGAATTCACAGGGCTGCATTGTTCGATAACCTTTTCAAGTTCCTGCTTGCTTAAGTTATGCATTCGTATTTTAGAAGGCTCTCCTGCATTAGAAGAATCGGGCACATCACAGCTTGCCAATATTTTTTTCGCACTTTCCAAGACTTCAACAGCTTCATTAGATTTGTCATGTTTTTCTTTAACATGCTCTCGCGACCTTTTCTTTCTCTCATACAATTCTTGAATTGACTTTTCCTCAAGCTCAAGAAGTTCTACAAAATTCTGCAACATAGGATAATATTGTTCCTGTCCCGTAAAATCTGCCTTGTGCATTAACTCTAAGATATTAGCCTTGTAATCAGTGGCGTTTTCCCTTGCAGTTCTTAACAGATCGTTCAGGGTATCAAGCTCCTTTTCTGCAATCGTAGCTGTTTCCGTAGCTTTTTTAATATCGTTGCTTAAAGCTTTTAAGTACACCTCAGCAGAAACTAGTTGCTTGATCGCCATGGTCAATTTTAATGTGGAGTATTCAGAAAACGGGGTGATAAATTTGATGGAATATGACACTATATTTGATTCCAGTTGACCCCACTCGGGAAACTCAGTAATAACAATGTGCCGTAATTTGATTGAATTCACATCTTCATACCAATTAATTTATCTCCAAAACTTTTCTGGAAAACCTTAAAACCGAATTTTTGCAGGAAGAATTTAGAGATAAACTTCCTGGTGTCAAGAAAACAATGATTAGCAATAGAATAGACCTGAGTGAAATTGGCCAATAAATTGATTTTGGAGTAATTATTGATGATATTGGTAAAATTACAAGAGTAATCTGAAAAATCTTTGCAATTCAGGTCTTACCGCACTATAATCAAGCTATCTTAAACAATAATATCCACATTTGTAGAAATCGTTAGTCGGTATAAAGATAATACAACATCACTAAAGGAATCGTTGATGCCATCATTTTTGTTATCTGTGGTCAGTCTGTACCACTTGATATTACAAAATATGGGTTATACGAAAAATAAACTACCCACTGAAGCTTATGATACCCAAAACGATATCTAATAAGCATTTATACTTTATTTCTTTATTTGAGTATCGCAGTAAAAAACCTAATCTTCCATCACGCTCTTCCTAAGTTCACCTTTCGCTTTTTGCTGCTATCGTTGAAGATAGCATACTTCGGTTTGATATTTTCATCATTGATTACCAAAGGATAATTTTGACTTGCCAGCATTTCTTGCACAATTCGCCACTTTCCTTTTTCTACTGCACCGGGAACAGCAAACCAATGTTCGGAATACTCGGGTGCCTTAAAGAAATCCTTTAGATGGGCCAGAGCATAATTGTCATGTTCATTCGCCAGATTTTTATTTGTCTTGGTATTGCTATGACGTTTTCCATCATGTATCGTGTACTTGAACTCATGCGGCAACACTTTTTCAACATCACCTGCAATATCAAAATTAATTATTGCGCTGCGCTCGCTACCATATATCAAACTTGACAACCGAATATTACCATGCATAACTCCTCGTATAACTTCCTATAATGTATGCTATACGAAGTTATTACGTACATTAAGATCTGTGTTGCCCAAAGCTCGTAATTCTAGCACCAGAGACACTGCCATT
>JNBS01002595.1:0-10630 GCA_002081575.1 Thraustotheca clavata
AACTTCGTATAATGTATGTCTATACGAAGTTATTACGACAAGCATCTTGAAGGGCGTCAATGTAGAGAGGATCGATTCCGTTCTTAACCTTTTCTGGACTGTTGGCAACGATAGCAGCTATAGCCTTTTCCATATCTGCTCGAATT
Organism: Thraustotheca clavata; assembly: GCA_002081575.1. Classification (NCBI taxonomy): domain Eukaryota; phylum Oomycota; class Saprolegniomycetes; order Saprolegniales; family Achlyaceae; genus Thraustotheca; species Thraustotheca clavata. The sequence goes on from JNBS01002595.1 coordinate 147, forward strand.
TGGTCCAGAGGAGCTGTACATGGTGTTGCAGCATACGAAGACAAAATGATAAGTTCGACACCAAGGATAGCATGCCACCCAACAAGTTTTACACTTTGATCATTTTTAAAGTATTTGGCACTATCGTTGTACAAGTTGTTAATGACTTCAAGACATTTCGATATATCACGGTGCACGTAAAAATCTGCAAATGCAAGACGACGGTGACGAAGTAAATTGAATAAATAAGTTTTGTTGACAAGAACTTCCAAATCAAGAGCTTTACGGAATCGAGCTAACAAGTCTCCATTGGGTTCTTTTCTCAATTGACGAAGCCACTTGTCACTCTGCGCTAGTAAACTATCATGTATTTTTGACTGAAGATCAGGTGCTGAACATTGCTCAAGCAATTTTTGCATCGAGTTCATTGCCTGATCATGGGGAATATCGACGATTACAGTCATGTATTTGTCTAAATTGGATATGTCTGTAAGCACTGCATTTTCCAAGGCAGTTAATGCTTGTTCAAACTTGTGCATCTTGTAGAAAGCTGTGCCTAAAACTGCTTGAAACTTTGGGCTAAATTGATTAGCGATAGTTGCAAGATGTACAATCGCTTGATACTGTTCTTGTTTAAACCATTGAATTGCAGCCAGTTGAGCATCAGTAAAAATTGTATCAAAAGCTGATTTTACTGACGTTGTCGGTGGTATTTGAGTATATAACTCGATAGCTCTTTCAACAAACCCAGTCATGGTCATTGGATTATCTATTGATGTGCGTATACACATTCGAATACAATAAAATTCCTCAAGAACAATTCTGTCCCGATCATCACCAACTTTGGTACGTTGCCTCAAACAACTTGTCCAATCTAATAAACGTAGATATGTTGCTCCTTGAATTGCACTAGAAGGTGAGCTTGCAATCAATCGCTTCACACATCGAATGGCCAGCTGTAGCATTTCTCCAGGTAAATCAGGTCCCAACATGTCCAAAGCCAATTCAATGCTGTCATTGCTTGCTGTAGCTTCTAGTTGAATGCGCAAGAGTGCCATAATACTCTTCCACCTCATATCTCTTGCATTCGAGAGAATGCTAAGATCTACCCAATTTAATATCTCAACAACTTTTGTTTGCATTGACACCCAATGTTCTAACCATTGAAAAAGAATTGCCAAACCACCAGAGTCATCCACCTACACAAGATTAACAATGAATTCTTTCAATATCAAATACATTGGGATGCCTGGTATACAACGTTTTGAAGAGAGATGTCATTTCCATGTATAATGGTTCACATGAATTCTGTGAGTATTTCTTGTACAACAATCCAGTTCGATGCAGCTAAGTAAAACAATCAATCATTAAAACCTACAAAGCAAGAACCTGTTGCATATACGTTGTCCATGGCAATTGTGCATATGCCATACATCTCAAGCCATGTATTCTCAGCCCCAAAACAATCTCTGGATCATTTGTACTCTTTTCAATTCCCGTTGCACACTTCCAAATAAGACGATATGCCATATCCCATGTTGCTTTACTTAATTGTGTCGTAGTGACATTGTTTGTAATTAAAGTATCAAATTGACTTTGATGAAGTTGTAATTGTAAACAAACAATCACAAGTTTTTCCATAAATGGAGGCATTGCTTCATTCAGTGTACGCAATTTCGTGGCAACTTGAATCCAATCAATTGAGGAATGATTTTGTGGAATAAAAGCAATAGTAACTAATACATAATGAATATGATATTGTAGCAATAGCTCTGAGCAATTGAGTAACTTCTGAGATAATGGTAAAGCTGCAATGTCTAAAAGTTTCTTTGCTAATTGTAAATGCATATTTTCCCAAGTATAAGGTTGTTTAAAGCTGATTTTTTCTCGATTGAGATTAATCACCAAGAGACTTGCAAGGACAATTGCAGCTAAATCTTGTGTTGTTTGTAGAGCAAGTTGAATACCTTGTAAATATAAACTTGGTGATTTATCAATTGAAACACTTGCATTAGGCATTGAAGGTGATGGTGTTGTTGGTTTTTGTGCTAAAAGCAATTTTGACAACTTTGTATGCTCTGGAAATGTCTTGGGCTTCATATGTAAGAAAAGCTCAAGCGCACGAAGCCCATGAAAAGAAGAAGAAGCTGATGAAGATGCTTGAACTTCTTTCTCCATACATCGAAGCGTCTTGATCACTGCTTCCATCTCGCGGCAAACTTCGAAATGATTTTTTAAACGGTATCCGGATAATCAAATTCAAATTTAGACTTGAAATTTATATGAAAAGATTCTAGTGCATTATCTTTTCTTGTAGATTACTTTAAGGTATTCTAGATAGCCTAGCCATATTTCACAAGTCTTGTAAAGATCATGTATGAATTTCATATAGTTTAACGTTGAATTGATATCTGTAGTCAAAAATAAAGAATTAAGTATATTTATTTTATTAACTTAATTTTTGTAAAGATGACAAATAAAATTATTGTCATGAGATTGTACAAGTTGGCATGGGTAACGATGGTGGCGTGATCGCTGTCAAGCGCAAGTTCATGCGCCATGGACAACATAAACAACGAGATGAACAAGCAGATAAAGATGCTGTACGAGAAAAGAGAACTACAATGTGTGCTTTAACGGATGAACCTCTTCGAGACCCAATTGTTGCAGATAAACTTGGAAATCTCTTCAACAAAGACAAACTTATTGAACGTCTTCTTGATCGAACGCTACCTGATGAATTTGGGTACATTCGATCGATGAAAGATGTTGTGAATTGCAAGTTTTATGCTGATGATAAAGGCAAATCTCGATTTCATTGTCCAATTACCATGCAAGTGTTCAATGGCAAACATCCATTTATCGTACAAAAGAAATGTGGTTGTGTATTGTCTGAAAAAGCATTTAAAGAAGTTAAATCAACAGAATGTCTAATGTGTGGAGCTCCTTCTAAAGAAAAAGATCGATGGTCATTGATTTTATCAGAAGAACGAGCTTCTGATGTACTAGCTTCACTTGTTAAAGCAGATACTAAACCGTTAAAACGTAAACGCATTGAAGAAACCTCAACTACTGAGCTACCAAAGTCTAAAGTTCGTGCTGTGAATGAAGCTAATGCTGCTGTCAAAGCAGAGAAACAAAAGAGTGCTGTATTTGCATCATTATTTTCTTCTGAAGATGAGACGAAAAAGAGTGCAAATGATTTACTCATGACTATCGGTGGCATGCGCTATACGCTTTCTTAAACACTTGAATAAATATGACGAAATGTTCATTAGTCTTTTATGCAGTTGTCCACACTTTGACGGTGTCCACAGAAGCTGTTAAGAGCATATCTTGTGTTGGATGGGATACCACCGATCGAACAGGTTTGTCATGGGCTTTAAATGATTTAGTTGTGCTTGTATTGTAGACCATGTCCCAAATAACAACTCGGCCATCTTCCGAGCCGCTGAAAACACAAGAATCATCATAAGTAAAGCCACATTCAATGCCATAAGAGTCCATTTGATGGCCTTCAAAGTAATTGAGTTCTGTGCCTGTAGCTTTTTCAAAAAGGTAGACTTTTTTAGCCATTGTAGCAGCCACAATTTGATTCAAATCACTAGATAAATTGATCGATACAACAGGACCTAAACCCACATATGAACACGATACTAAAATGATAGTTTATAGTACTGTGAAGGTTATCTTGGGTCAATAAACCTGCACGAACATCATATATGCGTACATAACCATCAACAGAGCTAGAATATTGAATGTAAGTAGAGCGATTTAGTACAATTATTGTACCCAGCAATAATTTCATGGTCAGTGAGCTTCACAGACGTGACACTATCTGTAAACTGATTGAGAATTTGAATAGGGTTGAATGAATTTCGTGATCTATATGGGCATTAAGCAATTAAAACAAGTTGAATTGTACTACCTCATATCCCAAAGTCTTACCGTGCTATCATACGATGCACTAGCCAACACCGAACAGTCATCATTATATTCCACAGCATTCACACTCTAGTCAATAGATTACAACCAACACATTCCACACTTTATCTACATACGTGTGCATGTCCTTCCAGCTTTCGAATATTTTTTCCTGTTGCTACATCCCATTGAAAAATCACTTTATCTCGTCCACAAGAAGCAAATTTTGCATTGTCATTTTCACTATCTTCTCAATAAATACACAAAGAACGTTCATAATACTTACATTGCCACATCCCGAACATCATAACCATGTAATCCCGTGTACGATTTGACTAAAAATGCTGTATCGGGTCCATCCAAACCTTCACGATGTGGATTCCACAATCGAATTGTTCGATCATTCCCACAACTCATACAATACGTTCCCTTATCTATCATCCTCTTCATTAGCATTATACTCACTCACTACGTACCATTAAAGCGAACAGCATTCACAGTTCCAACATGTCCTCTTAGTACCCGTGCGCATTCATACATTTTTAATTGTCAAATATCTACCTTACACTATTTACCGCCACACTATTCAGTACTAACATTATTTTAAAACACGACTTGTGTTATAACACTATTCCGATATTACACTAATTTTAACCAAGAATATTAACACTATTTCTAGTAACACTGCACAATATATTGTATATTTGGATAACCTTTATAATATAATTAGTTAATAAATTGTATATCTGGTTCAATGGATAATGGGTGAAGAAATACCTCTTAAATTTAATAGGACTATTGAAATGACACAAAGTGATTTTTATAGTAAGAGAAGCATGGAAGTGCTTTATGCCGACACTCATGTCTTCGCGACGCTTCTTCGCTTTTTAACGCGTAAAGATGTGTGTACAATGGGTAAACTCTCTTCTATGCAAACAATCTTGATTGTACTTTAGCGTGTGTCAACAAAACGTGGTCCAAAGCTATTGCTCGTCCGCAATTGTGGGAATACCTCACGGGATCCCCACGAGGACCATTTCTAGCTTCATGCTTTCGACGAGCATCTTCGTATGCGTATCGTGAAATTGATGTACCAGCCCCGTAATCTTGATGTTTGATTGAGACTAGTGTATTCACTTTTTTCCACATAGAAATGTGAATCGAAGGGGATCACCACCGACAATTCGAGGATGTCTATTAAGCGATCGATCAACAATTAAAGATTACATCAATGAACTACGTGCGATTTACTATGAACAACAAAATGTACAAAAACCACCAAAGTACCTTCATGTGCCCGATGCTTTATACTATGAAGTTGCGAATCTAAAAGCCGATCGATCGTTTAGTCGAGATGAATGGCATCGTAAAGCATTTACTACTGTAAAACTTATTCAAAGCACGGACTCTTTTGGCCATGGGGCGACACATGTAAGCATTAAATCAGCATTGATTATATATCATTGATTAACTTTGTAGATGCTATCAGGGGCGATTATTCATGAGATGGCATTCTTTTACTTGTGGGACTTGAAGAAATCCATTATTGTTGCAACCATTTACCAAACATTTGCTACTTGCTTTGATATCTGTCAGAAAGCTCTTGTAATCGGTAGCACCGATGGCACAGTTAAATTTTGGGACTTGACAACTTGGATTATGAAATCCAAAGCAGATTTACCTGTTCATGGTTTAGCTCCTACAAGTTCTTTATCTCTACGTTCGCATTTAACAATTGCACCATTTTTACCTACTCGATCAAGTCAACGGCAAAGAATACTCAAAGTTAAAGTCGAAGCAAGTGATGGATGCTTTATTCATGTTGCTGGTGTGACTGAACGTGGCGATGTCGCTGTCTGGAATGCAACCAAAGGTGAACTCAGCACCACAATATCTTCGGACAAGTACATTATTCTATTGTGGTTTTAATGCTAATGATGCTTTGTAGTATTCACAGGTCCACCCTTCATCGTGCCCTGAGAGAATCAGCACCTCAAGTGTCGAGTTTGATGTTATTTCGCAATACTCTTGTCGTTGGAACTACCGTAGGCCTTGTCCGAGTGTTTGATACAAGAGATGCTCGTTTGTGTCATCGTATTAGTGGTCATCCAGGTATGCATTTATCTCAAAAACCCCATCATTTATATGCGTGGTAGACATCGTAAAGAAAACACTTACTAGAGGCCGAGTACTATGGAGTGCTGGGCGTGATGGATCTGTGCGTTGGTGGGGTGGCAAATCCCCCAAAGTGTTGCAAAAATCGGCCTTATGTAGTGGAAGTGTGTCTTCGTTTGAAATGGATGACTCGGTGGTTGTTGCTGCGTATGATCACAAGGGAATGCAAGCTTGGGATGTGCGAACTCAACAACCTTTAGCCACATTTGGAGCCACAACTGGAATTGCTAAATTGTATTTGGACAAACGAAAGCTCGTGAGTATTTCGATGCCCACTGGAGTCGCTCAAATCTGGCGTTGGCATGATATGTACCCCGTGTTTACCTTCCCAACCTCCCATGCTTTTGTGGATTTGTGTGCTGATGACAGTCATCTTGTGCTTGGCACTCAAGATGGTTGCGCACTTGTGTACAAAATGGAAGGCACACCTTATAAAAAGCCTACAGGCAACCCGTACGACTACTAGCATTAAGATAGATGAACTAGACTATTATGGCTTTGGGTAGAGCACTGCTTGTTGAAGGGATGTATTCTGGCTACCAGCTCGTACACTAACACGAGTTGGTTCACGAGGAACAAAATTATACGTGAGATTGCTTGAATCATTCGTGTGAACTTTGGCAATAACTCCATTCGATGTTGCAAGAACTTCATGGGCAATAGGCACGTTTACAGGCTTTGGAGCTGGTGGTTTGTTGCCCATATCTACTGAACGTTAATAACGACAAGATGGCGGCTTGTAAGAATGGGCTAGATGATGAATACACTGTGTATGAGCTAAATTAAAATGCTCCTCTGCCAGTGTCAGGAATGAACTCTTCATCTCGCTTTTTTTCTTCTTTCTTAGTCAATAGAGATTCAAGACGACGAGCTTCTTCATTGTTGCCAGTCTTGAAGTGCATTTGCATTTGATCTCGAAGCTGTTGTTGTCGTCGCATATCTGCAATTTTATCTTTGTCCATTGTCTTCATGATCAGTTCAAAGTCACGTTTTTCAGCTTCAGCTTTTTCACGCATTTTCTGACTATGTGCAGACTCGATTTCTTCAATTGATTGACTTGATTTTTTGTGTTTACTACGCTTCAATTGCTGCTTTCGATACTTCTTTGATTCATACTTTTCAATGTCATAATACTTTTCATGTGGAAATGTAGCAGTGTTGTAATCCTCCATATACTCTCGAAAGAGTTCCATGGCTTCATACTTTGGACCACTAAAGTCTGGTATCTATTTCTTCACGCTAAATACTCGTGTTTTATCAAGAAATCATTTACCTTTTTCACATCTCCAAGCCATGCTTGAAAGGAGACTGTTTTTGTATGAAAATCAGACTCTTTCAAGATCCCATACTTGCCATAGTCATTTTGATTCACAGCTTTTGAACTCTTCTTGTGTTTCTTGTGCTTTTTATCCTTCTTGTGCTTCTTTTCTTTCTTAGCAAGACGCTTTTCATGACGACGATCTGTACTACTGCTACTACTTTCATTGCTTTCGTCGTCTGAGTTGACTACTTTCCACATACGTGATCCTTTTTCTCTATGCCTTCTTCTTTCTCTTGCATCTTCATCTTCACTGCTACTTTGGTATCGATCTCGCGATCTACTTCTTCGGCTTCGTCGATCACTCATTTTCAACCTATTGATGACAATAATACAGTGTATTTCATAACCACTGTATTAGTTTATCAATACAGTGTAATTCAAAAACCACTGTAATTTGATCTTTAGCCAGTGTTTTAAATAACCATTGTACTACACTTCAATTACAGTATATTTCATACAGGAAACTACATGACTAATTCATGCAAGCTAAAGTTAAATGTAATGTGAGAATGCCTTCTTTGGGCATTATTATAGTCTTAGAAGCAAAATGATGATAAAAGGAGAAGAATGGGAGAATAATTATATTATTGAAACATTGGGACGGACTTTTACGCAACAAAAGCGACGCGTACACCAACAGAATAAACGAAGGAATGGACGTCGTAAAATTAAAACAATGTACCACATTACAATGATACCGAGTACATTGACAATAGGACGAAAATCCCAAAGCCATTCGTATCCAAATAAAACAAACGTTGGATCTGGGGTTGGATCAGTTGAATACCGAAGAAAACTTGCAGACATACGAGCAAGAATTGGTGCATTTACTGTAGCAGACCAGAAAACAAGTTGAAGCCACGGTAAAGCCATTAAATCAAGCCCAATTCGGACAATAACCATGTAATAAACCAGACGCGATATGCCAGATACTGTAGCATTATCGATTAGACGGGATTGATTGCTGTGCTCTAAAAGACTAATGGCTTCTTCCTCTTCACAACGAAGTGGAATTCGTTGGGATGTATAACAAACAGTATTGTGAAGATAGACATCAACTTTGACCCAGCAAAAGAGAATTTTATGATAAAAGCTTGCTTCATACAAACAACTAGCTGCATTCACATCAAACCATAAGCTAGCAATAGCAACAGGAATTCCCAGAACAAGAGCTAAAAGACAACAAAGACAAAGTATCAAAATACCAATTCCTGTCCAAATGAAATGACCGATAATATAGAGAAAACTGAGGTATGTAAGTAGCTGAAATGGCCATGCTATGAGGTTCCATAGAGATAGATTAGAAAGAGGATGTTCATTAAACGCTACAGCAGCGTCAGGACGAAGCAATTGCCCCGAACTCATTGCAGACCGAGTATGACACCAAAACTCAACATGTGCGACAGAAAAGAAGGAGACATATGATTGGTCCATTAATCGTATAATATGCACTGTTGATCACAGAATGATGTTCTTTTGATATTTATGAAAATTGTACATTTTCACAATGACAAAATCATATCTTTTTGATAATGCATCATCTTGGAATGTATTTCAACATGTAGACTGTACTAATACTAATAATAATATCAATTAGATGAGTACATAAAATTGTGTGATGAAATCAGAAGTGTACTGTACTCCTATATGAAAGTACACTATGAATCAGTATCGTTGTCATCGTTCGTATCATCATCAAAACTATCAGGACATATCAACAAATTAATTTTGTGTGGTGCATTTATGTAATCACTATCCAATTCCAGATAATGCCTCAGCTCTTGCTTCTGAAATGAACCATTGTAGTTGTACGTGGCTATACTAGTACACTTTAAAGCATTTTCTCTAAAAAAGTATTGTTAAGTTAAATTGAAGGCTGTAAGCTCAGGGTATACAAGTTATTTATCGTTGTATTTCTTTGTAGTAATAAGAGTATTTCAAAATCTACCTCTTCTACCCGATAATCTTCTTGTAAACCTAAGCATACAATAAGGCAGGAAGGTCATGGAACACTTTTTGTGCTTTAACTCAAAAGTTCTCACAACTATATCTTAAAGTCATACGAAGAGAATAAAATTTAGTTATCCTGACTTGCTTCAATTATATGAGGCCATTATACGGAATGATTTGACCATTTTGTCAAAGGTTGGTCGGCCGAAATTGAGCAATCTTGCATTTATAGCGTCGATGAAGGGTTTGGAAAATTGTTCATTGATTTGTGATACCGCCGGAGAGAGCAACCAAAGTAGGAAAGCAATAGGGTATATCCACTTTCTTTCAATTGCATTTGCATGTGAATATATAGTTTGTAAACTTAATAGATGGGGACGAGTAGAAAACTATGATACTGTACATTAAGCCACAAAGTTTCCTAATACATTACTATAACTTGTGGTCTAAATCTTGTGGTCCGTAAGATATATTCGACATACAAAAATCCAAACTTAATTATGTTAATATTGTTAACCAATATGGGCATTAGCAAAAATCGTTGAATCTGATGCATCCCCAGAAATCTTGCTAGTTTCTATCTAACAATCGTCTTTACAGACACTGCCTGGCCGGCATCTACTTTTATCCCACAGTTTGAGTATCTAGGTGCAAAGAGTAAAAACACCATCTAGTGCAGCTACGTCATCATAATACAATATTCTGTCATGCGCATGATACTCTGCTCTTTACTTGGATGTTTTGTCACTGCCGCTAGTGCAATTAGCTATCCAATTCCTATAAATGGTTGGTATGCATGTAGTCAAGACACATTTGTAAATCCACTGAACAAACAATCAAAAACAGCTTCCACTGAAGTTGAACAACTGAGGGCAACTTTTGGTCGGAGCGACTCTATCCTGAGCAATTTAGCTAAGCCTCTTGGCTATAGTGAAATGGAAAGTTCCAACTCAACATCGGATGCAAGGACAAACTCGATGACTATACAATGCGCACAATTAACACTTCCATTGTGCCACACTGGTGTATGTGATGCAAATAGCAACATTCAAGTATTTGTCAAACGTATTCTTGCAAGCAAACAAAACACATCACCTAAAGCTATATGGATGCTACAAGGTGGCCCTGGAGCATC